>WEIS01038193.1:0-10257 GCA_013389965.1 Todus mexicanus | reverse complement strand
TTGTTGGAAAGACAGGAATAGGATTTAACAACTCTGCAAATGTGACCCAAAAAATGGCAACCTTGGTTTAAGTTCAGAATGGCGAACATGAAGCAGTATTGTGACTAGTAAATGTGACTGTATAACTTTTTTCTTGGAGGAGTTAGATTGGACACTGATGTATTCCAGTAGAGGAGCTGTCTTCTGTATAGAAAGACGCCTCTGAAAGGATACTTTTCTAGAAACTGTAGCTTATTTGTTCGGATATAGTATTTGAAAAATTACAGTTTTAGCCTTATTAAACAGCTCAAAATCCTGAATCCTTGTACAAAAAAGCTCTTGTAAGCTTTTACAGTCAGGAATTTCTGGGAGTGTGTAATTTAAAAAATGGGCTGAATTCCAGTTGCATTTACCTAGTGCAATATGACATTCTATAAGTCCTTGTCTCAATTTTTTCCCTATCTCTAGAATACCTCTTTTTAAACTTAATGATACGTCTATACTTCATTTCCCCAATCAAATCTAACAAATGTTTTTTTATGACAAGCATTTTTAAATGCATTTATTCAGCCCAGTAAATAAGTAATTTTAGACATCAAAACCCCCCTGTCATACAGTTATTTTGGAATGGCTTTTCATTATCTGCATGTTTCTTTGAAATATTGGTAGAAGACAGCAGAAGTATAAATATGACAATTTTTTGAGGTCTTGGGACTTGGATAGTTTATGCTACAGTAGCTGTTAGCTGATAGATCTTCCCTGGAAAAATGGTAAACTTACTATCTTCCCTTTTGGAAAATTAAATACTTTCAATAACTGTAAAATGTGGTCATCAGCTGTTAGAATCTAGTGAGAGAGAAGAGTAGCATAATGCCATTCATTCTTATTAGTGAACATCAATCTTTGCTGCAGATGTACACTTCATTTACACAGAGATAATAGGGCCTAGCTTCAAATTTTATCATTTTATCTTCGGCTTTCTAACATTACCAATAAAGTGACATGGTGTCACAATATAAAAGGTTACCTGCCTTGACAGTATGTAGAGATTGTGGCTGTGGGTTCATAGGATTCAGTAATACACAAGAACATAGAGACTTAATCTTCTAAATTTCTCTACTTTATTACAGAATGCTACAAATACTGTGAAAATCTCCATGAACAAATAAACTACCATGAAGTCACTACTAGCATGTATATCTATGTCTAATAAAACAAATATATATAATCTATTCTAGCTAACAGGTTATATAGATGTATACTTATTACAGATTACTACAAACTTATTATTAATGAAGTAACTTGCCAATAATGTAGCAGCAGATATGCTTATGATTGATTACCTATAGAGATATGTGATATGGGTATGAAATTAATTATACAGATTTCAAAATTACCCCAAAGGAGTGAATCAGTTAAAAATCTGAAAGGTCTCATTCCTTTCTGTTTAGCTGTTCATTTATGTTCTGTTTCATCATAGGTGTGGCACTTAGGGTCATAGTTTATTGGTGGACTTGACAACGTTATATTTACTGTTAAACTCAATGATCTTAAAGGTCCTTTCCAACCGAAGTGATTCTATGAATCTATGATGTTATTTTCCCTTTCTTGGGTAGGGAGGACACAAGAGGAATAGAGCAAGGTACCTTTCCAGTGATATTTTTGTGGTCTTATTGATTACACTGAGTATGCTGTCCCAGGGCGGGAAAACTTAAGGACAGATATCCATGACACTTCTTACGAGCTATTTTGTACACTGTACATTACCTAGATTGCGCTGTTTGGTAGAGTGAGTAGAATTCCTCTCACTTTAATTTAGATATAAGGATATTTAATCTGAAATAGTGGGAGTGGCTCCTACGCAGTCAAATGAAAGAGATAAACAAACCTGGAAAGAGAATTGTCCCATCATAAAACATATACACCATTGTCTAAATGGAATCATTGGAATCCCTTTCTGGTGATTTGTGTCCTTTCATCAAATACAGATTAAATTTAGAGGGATTTTCAGATGGCTAGAATATCCTAGTTCTGATATAACTTTGATTTGGATGTACCTATCTGTCTCCCTGTCTTTGTGCCATCTTGCAGGTTCTCTGCTGTGGTTTTTGGTATGGAACTCCAGTTAGGTTCACCTTGTCAAATTACAGTGCTAGTGTCCATTCTTTATCATCTTTCTTTTGATCATTCTTCAGTTGATCAGAAAATAGTCATTTACTTGTTGAGGTCTCACTGAGTTTTTTGCTCCACATGCCTATTATGCTTGGATCTCCTATCAGATACTCAAATCTTTGTTGCGATGTTTATCTCTAAGCTTGTCTCCTTACTTGCGTGTGATTCCTCAGTATCAATGCAATCTGGTTGCAACCCAGATCAAACAGAACAGAGTTTTTTGCCCATCTGTTAGGTGGAGCAAGGTTCAGCTTTTTTTGCAAGAGCAACCTGATATGAAGGTTATGTATCCAAGCTAACATATACACTGTAAAATATGTTGCAGGAACAGTGTAGAAAATAGGTAAGGAGAAGTGAAATTTTGGGAAGATAAAAAGGAAAAAATAAAATAATTTGAAAAAATGGACACAAATAGGCAACCTGGACAAAAAATTTGAAAAAAGCAGTAAAAGTAGACAAAGCTCCACCTAAGTATTAAACTATACAGTACAGAAACAGTTCACTGAACGCATGCTCTGAGGACAGCAGGTTAAAAGAATTGCATTGCATTTAGAGATTTTACAAACTTTTACTTCTATCTATTGATGAGACCAGAGCATTAATGGACCCAGTAAAATGATTGACAATAATAGGCCGTTTTTTTCCAGATATTTAACATCATATATTGTTTGTTGTATTACATCTCATAAAAATCTAATTAGATTACATTTCATAGATAAAATTTGGCTATCAAGGTATAGATAATGCTTATTTTAAGTAGATTGTCAACAATTTTTGAGATAATATTTTGCACTAAAGACTTACGTATTTTTAATCATATATGCAAATCTTACTTTTTTTTTTTTTTTTTGTAAAATTNNNTTTTTTTTTTTTTGCAAATATTGAAAACCAGTATCCATGTTTTGGTAACTAGTAAACAACTTTCTAGCATAGAGAGCAATTGTGTAGGACAAGCTATAATAGTAACCTCCAAATGATAGCTTTATCTTGAAGTCATTTAAGAACTTGAATCCTCTGTGCAGACCATAAATAGTAGCACTAAATGTTTTCTTGTGAAGTGGCTGTGAAGGGGTCAGTTAGCACATCTATTCATTTCAAATTGCTTGCACTGACACCAGACCTATCCCTTCATCATCACAGAGGGAGATGAAGAGGAATAATGAATGAACTAAAAATAGAAGAGTGAATCTATTTGAGAATGACCTGATAGAAAGTCATAGAGAAGAGAGGCAGAGGAAACCATCTGGATATTTTCTGAACAGTAACCTGGGGTGACATCTTGCCTCTGTTGAAGACATGAAGTCTTTCTACTGTCCTCACTGTCTTCAGAATTTCCCCTTTCTTTACTCAGCTTTTGAATGCTTCTTCTCATTATTTTTCTCCCCACTGCCGCTGACTTGATCTTTTCCCCTCAAAATGCAAAATTAAACAAATCTAATTAAACAGAAGTCTGACTTTTCCAAATAAGAAAAAGAGACAAGTTTTTAAGTCCATCAGGATACAAATACATGCTCCTACAAAGAACTTAGGAAAAAGTAGTGATGATGAATCTATAAATGAAATATTTTTTTATCGCACTGTTACTGAGATGAAGGCCATGTGGAAGGATAAAACAATCATGATGAAGGGGCAGAGAGTCTTGAGTTCAAATATTATGTATTTTGGAAATTATAAATAAATCTTAAGCAAAGGAAGAAGCTTGAGAAGTTAGACTCTGATTTATCTCTCATAGCATTATTTAATCCTACTGAGAGTTAGAAGAAAGGGGAAATTGAATTTTTATTCATGGCATAAAGCATTCCAAAAAGTTAGAGAAAAAGGGACAAACTTCCGGCATAACTTCAGTTCAGAATAATTAAATTTTGGAGAGGCTCATTTTTCCATTAGGAATTACTTTGAGCCTTTATTACATACAGATATCTGGCAAGTATTTGAATAAGATGTGAAGTTGAGAAGAAGCACCGGAGGATGAGGGCAGGAACACCTGTTTCAGAACGTGTTTGCACTCCTGATAGAAGTGATTACTTAATTAGAGTTCTTTTTGTCACGGCTATCTTTATACACTCTCAAACTGAGTGTATGGTCTGAGAAGCAACCAAAGATTATTGCATCAAACCCTGAGAAACTAGTCATGAAATAGAGTATGAAAAGTGTCAGGGGAATCAAGCCGAATCTGGCAGCCCAGCGGAGGGGAGGCTGCCGTGGCTCCCTGCTCCTTGGGTCCATACAGAGTAAAGGGGAAAGATAATTTCCTTTTGCCTAGTACAGTCTGGAGTATTGTTACCCTACAGTGTCATGGAAGCAGGAACAGTCTTATAGTGTTTGTTAAATCTGAAATTATGCAGTCTTCTAATATGTCACATCTTTCAATAAAAATAAAAGGCTTCAATAAAAATAGAAGGCTAGAGAAGGCTTCAGAAGGTGAGAAAGGTGGAAATCTGTAGGTACTGCCCAGAATATTATTCAGTCTCAGGACTTCTTTTTAGCCATTCCTATTCAAGTAATATTATTTTCCAGCTTCACTTTTGCTATACTCTCAGGAAATATTTGACGGCAAATTCATTCACATATGTTAGTCAATTCTAGGAATCAAAATGAGAATAGTATGTGAGCATAGAAAGAGAAATCCCTCAAGGTTTAAAACACAGCCAAGTGCACAACTGTAATTTTGTATTAAGGTGTTCCAGCATACGCCAAGTCTAGGCACTCATTGAGAAAAATGTTGGAGGAAAGATTTACAATTATTTGGAAGAACAGGACAAAGTTTTCTCAAGTCATGCTTTTAAGTATGTCCATGTATTTTTGTGGCGACTGCACAGCTCTGAAGCAACTCCAGTGAACCACGTTTTTCCTTTAAGCACTATCATTTCTCATGTGACATCCACAGGAATAAATTGAGCCCAAAGTGTCAGCTTAGAGTGTTTGTTACTAACATGGGAAATTTAAGAAATATAAAACCTCTCAAACCATGGAAATAAAGCCTGGCTCTCAGGCAATGTATTTGATCTTTAATTTTGCTTTGCTGTGCATCTAGAGCAAACACTATCTTTTTTTTTTTTTTTTCTCTTGGCTCTGAAGAAGTTTTCAACAGCAGTAAGCTGTTATTACTGCTTCTAAACACCTACATAATAATCATCATAATAAAAAAAGAGCACAGGATCTATTCTCCCTTCCTCCAGAGAGCTTAATTCCTCTGACAGCAGGGAAGTGTGGAATCAGCTGTAGAGATAGCAGAAGTTTAACTGTTTGACTCAGAGCAGAAGGCTGCTATTAGCTACTTGATGATAAAGAAAGAGAGAGAGCATCCTGTCAGTGCCCAAGACCTTCTAGAAATTGGTCCCGCTGGAAGCAAGCACTTGATGTTAGAAGATGACCTCTGCTCCATGTTCTGGGGGAATGAAAAAGAAAACAAAGCAACTGCTCAGGCAGTGTACTTGGATTAAGAAATAAATTATGGTCCAAAATGAGTTAACAAGCTTATTGTGGAGATAAGCAAAGAATGATCTGAGCATGACTTAAACTAGTGCCATTTTCCCATCCATGTGCACTTCAACATTTCTATCATTTATGTTTCAATTTTAACATGAATTGGGCTCCTTCTGATTTGTGATTATTTTAGTTATGATGGTTTTATAGAACTGGGGAGGGAAACGACTTGAAAGTTAGGAAAGTAATTCACATGGGCAGTGTTTGAGATGAGATTTGTCACACTTTTGGAAAGCTGTGGAGAAAAGAGTATCATATGAACACTAATTCATTAACAATTATATACAAGGTCATACTACATGCACACTTTTCAATAAGAACAGCAAAAATATGTTTCAAAAAGAAGCAAAAAGACTGTCAGCTAGAACTTTAAAAAGTGTACTGGAAATTCTTGATGTAAATATACTCTGAGAACAAACACAGAATTAGTAGAGATGAGGTACAAGATTTATTATTGTTTCATCTTAACTATACTGAGTCTTGGCTTACTTGTGGACTATTCATGAACTGCTTGAGCACAAGGAAGTAAAGGGGTCTGATCTATAATCATTTAACGTCATGCATCCTGTCACCGTTAATGAAGAAGTTGTGTTGTAAACTAAATGATGTGGCAGCCAAGTTTAGCAAAGCACTCTAGATGTCTTTCAGTTTGTGCAGATATTAAAGCTAATGATTCTCATCAGTGGGGGAAAATGGCAATGGGTTTGTCACAATGGATATCAAAGTTACATAAATACATAACCATCCAGGTCTGCCCAAAATCCCATTGAAGGTAATGAAAATAATTCTATTTATTTACAAGAACCTACTGAATGTTAAGTTATTAGAAATCGTAACTGCATATGGTTCCTTGCCTTCAAAAGTTGTTACTCATGTATCCTCAGGTAAATCTCTGACATCAGCAAGAGTTTACATGAGCAAAGACAATGTCAAGGACTGTAAGGATGCAAAGTTTTAAGTTCTATATTGTCACTGAAAAGCCTAATATCAGTGTTACTGACCTTCATCCTCACTAAGAGGGGTCAGCTTGCCAGTTTTCTGTATTAAAATGAAAAGAACAAAAAATGTATCCTTAGTAAAGTTACTCTTCTAACACCACAGTAACATAAAGCAAAAGTGAAAACTAATAATATCCAAATACTGTCAAGAAGTATCCTTGCCCAATATTAAAAAGAATCATATTTTGAACGAAGAAGTAGTCTTGATGCAGTGCAATTGCTATAGTATTTTCCTCATTATTTAGTACTAAAGGCTGTGTATCTTCATTTCAAAACCAAATATAGTCTCTGTATCAACAAAACTAGAATATATTGCTTATTTTTCTTTCTTGTGGATAAATTGTTGTTAAACATTGGTAATCTATCAGCTGTAATTTTAGATTTCTACTGACTTCATAAATAAATTAATGAATTGAAAAATTTACCTTAAAAAACCCCAAGACAATTAAAAGTACAAGTAGCAGTCCCTTCAGAAGCCAGGGTTCTGTGTTTAGCTTGTCAATGTAATTGTAAAGAATCTTTGGGGGTTTCATTTAGATTTATAAAGTCGTTTGTTTGTTTCTTTGTTTTTTTTTTCTTAATGTTATAATCTTTTACATTAAACACTTCAAGTGTTGGTATAAGGATTAATCAGTGGGATTTTTTTTCTTCGTCCGTATGATACAACAAAGAGATAACAGTAGGGCAGTGCACTCTTTAACCGGTACACAGATTTTAAACATGCTGAGACAGAACAGTTTGACTATTGGCATCACTGCTTGTCTTAGCAATTACACAGTCATAATTCTCATGATGACACTGGTGGGCTTTGGCAGAGTTGTGAAGTACTGAGACCTGCAAATGTTGCAGAGGACATGACCTTGCCATGGATCACCTCATCTTTCATTGTAGGAGCTAATGTATACAAGCAGAGGTGATAGCCTACATGTTAGATGTATAATTGTTTCGCTGACTGATGGCAGCGTAAAGTCCACAGTTCTTCTGTGATGAATATGGTTAAAATAAAGAGCAACACAACAAATGGGGGCATATAAGACATAGAGAGAAGAACATTTTTGGCTCCTGTCAGCAGGAGCAGTTATTTTACTGGTTACCTATCGGATGCCAAGCAGAGAGAATGAACTATGTTTTAAAGGTTGAGGGGAACATGATAAGACGAAAGCCTGTGGTAGACCATTTGAGATACATAACACAGCGTTTGTAAGAATTCAGTGTCTATTTTCTCCATTCTTCAACTGGGAACTAAGTGACTGTTAAACAATCAGAAGAGACCATTCAATTGCAGAAAAAGGTGAGATTTAGAAGTGTATATGGAGACATAATCCTGAAAATACGGAGCAAATGAAGAGAATAGGAAACAGAGAAGTAAGTACCTTATGAATAATCTTGTACAGGCAGTGGTGCATTCTGAACTCATATATTTTTGGTACGTATAACAGAAAGGTTGAGGAAGTCACTGTAATGACAATTCACAGTGAGTGAAAGAGAAAAGACTTGAGGACATTCAGAGATGGGGCTTAGCAAGTAAAAATTGCACTGTGAGAATGACGTGAGTGAGGAGCTGCAAGCCACAGGATTGTAAAGGGAGAATCATGCTAATTTCAACATACTCACATGTGTTTCTAACAGCTATTATGCTGAGATTTTTAAGGTTTCATATTTACAACTGAATTAAAATCCATATTACTTTTCACATTTACAAAAACTTCTTTGGACTTTTTTCTTTGCTTATTTCTTTTTATTTCCAAGAGTTTAGAAACTACAACTAAATAAGAAAATCTTGGTGTTTAGTCCATAATATTTTTGGACTGTCATGACCATTTTCCCTGGTGATGGGTCTGTAACACAAAGGGTATTTCTTTTAAGCCAAAAACATGTTGTTTAAAGTAACCTTTTCTACATAGATATTAAAAATGCTTTCATGTTTGGAAGCTTATATCAGTGCCTAAACTGTTGATCTTACTATGAGAAATATATTAATACTGAAGCAAATGTATTTTAGCTCAGATAGCATTACTTTGACTTTGATATGCATACAATGTATAGGACATTCTTCTACCAGTGTCCACTTATTTGTAAATATCCATCTTTCAGCTATGAGTGAGTGACTGTGTAGTGCTTATTTGCCTGTAGTGGCTTTAATGCATGTGCAACTGAGGTGAAGGAATGATACATGTGCAACTTCCCTGGTTTCAATCAATCTCTCTTTAGCATTCTGCAAAAGCCAGTGGGGCCTTGCATTGTGTTGTAGTCTTAATTTATTATTATAACCCCTCAGTTCAACAACAATGACATTAGTTTACAGTGTGAATGTATTTGTGGCTTTTCACCAGTGTTTTTATGGCCAGTGTTAAAAAAAATGTATCTACTGTAACAATCAAAATAGGGTAATATATGAGCTTTTTCAAAACCTAAAAAAACTTACTTTTTTTTTTAATAATATAAGAAAGATATACATGAAAAAACCTTAAGGAAGGGAAATTGAAATAAACATAGAGAGCAGGTGTCTCATTTTAGGCAGGTGGCATTAGAAAATGAAATTATTAAAAATTCCTGTCAGAATTGTGTCTAAGACAGGCAAGCTATGAAAAGATCTATGGTAAAGAAAGACTGTTCATTGGGGAAGTATTGACTATCATACTTAAGCATTTTACATACTAAAATGGAAACAAATGCGCAAGGATATTCTTTCCTGCTCTAGCGAAAACAGTTGCGGAACGGTAAATTGAAGTGGTGCTACTCTTACTAAGTTTAGTTAGAAGTTTTGCTTTCACTGTATGATGAAACATGGTTATCCACGAGAGCCTTCTTAATTCAATGAGTCAAGGAAATATAATTACTTAAGAAAAACTCACTCTGTCCAGAAAACTTGGAAAATAGTCCAGACTCCTAGGAGCATCATATGGCACAAGCTGGCATAAATATTTGAACAGCAACTAATTTGCTGAAAAAATAAATTGTAGCAGCAATCACCATAAATTGAATTGTAACACAGGAACTAGGTGAAACTAATAAGGTACCAAACCAGACAATATTTACTGGGTCCTCTTGTGATCAGTTTTAGAATGTCTATGTCAATGTACAAACTAGGAGTCTGAGGAAGTCCAACTCCTAGGGAGTTTATTGTCTAAATACATAAGGTAGCAAAGTATTATATCTACTTCTGTCTACCTAGACTTTAGTAAGGCTTTGACACTGTTTCCCACATCATTTTTCTGGAGAAAGTGGCTGCTCATGGCTTGGATGGACATACGCTTCATTGGATAAAAAAATCAGATGGATGGCTGGGCCCAAAGATCTGTGGTGAATTGAGCTAAATCTTGTCGGTGGCAAGTCACAAGAGGTGTTCCCCAGGACTCAGTACTGGGGCGAGCTCAATTTAAACTCTTTATTAATGATCTGGACACGGGCATCAAGTGCATCCTCAGTAAATTTGCAGACACCAAGTTATTTAAGAGTGTTGATCTACTTGAAGGTAGGAAGACTGTACAGAGGGCTGTGGGCAGGCTGTATTCAATGGGCTGAGGCCAATAGTATGAGGTTCAACAAGACCAAGTGCTGAGTCCTGCGCTGGAGCCACAACAACCCCCAGCAGTGCCACAGGCTTGGAGATGAGTGGCTG
>WEIS01038188.1:0-19759 GCA_013389965.1 Todus mexicanus | reverse complement strand
CCCAGGGGGACACTAAACCCCAGAAGGACACACCCCCAGCCAGTGGTGATTTCTGGCAGTGCCTCAGCATGTGCCTGTAACTGATAAAGGTGTGTTGGGAGAGCGTGGCTCCACCAGCGTCTGGACTTCAAGGACCATTCAGGACCTTCTCTTGATGGTTTTTAGAGCAGGAAAGACACGTGGCAGGGAAAAACCGACCAAACTATCTTCAGAGCAGTGCACTGGGTCCCCAGCAACATTGCAAAGCACCGCTGAAAATTCATTCCCTCCTGGGAGCCCTCCCCAGCTCCTCTATGGGCGCAGCCACCCCCAGGGCAGCTCCTGTCTGGGAGGACAGGCTGGAGGAGCTGAGAGACTGAAGGGCCCGTGGGGGTTTTAGGGACAAGAGCAGCTATTTCGCGTCTGCTCTGCTATATATAGAGCCTGGCGAGCACACAGGCCTGGAACATGTTGCTTTTGTTGCTAAAAACATCCTTTGCAAAGCCCATTTTAGGCAGCTGCTGCTGTCTAGCGCCAGATACACTAACCAGGTGCTGCAGCCCCGGGCTCTGTCCTGGCACCGGCGTGTGAGAAGCTCTCGGAGCAGAAGCACGTGCTTTTAGAGCCGGGGCTCCTTCTCTGGGCGCTCCCGAGCTGCTTCCTACTAAGGAGCTTTCACCTCGTGGGGGAAGGTTGCAAATCTAATTCCACGCTGGGTGTTGGGGTGGCCGCTGAAGGCCTCGGGTGGCACCGGCTCCGTTTCAGATCCCATCCCGTTGTGCAGATGAGCTGCGGGACTGGCCAGATTTCAGCTGAGCCCTGCCCACCCGCTGCAGGCCCATCCCCAGGACACAATTGCTTTGCCTCAGATAATGAATCCCTGGTTTAAAGCTCTTCCTTTGGGTAGGTTGAGCAAGGCCAGGGTGCAGCGACCTCAGTCGTCTGGCAAACGGCAGCGATGGAGCTGGTGGCGACCAAAAAACCAAGACACTACGCAGCAGTGTTGGAGCTGGCGGGAGGGTCGAACGGCCCGCGTCGGTCCCCGTTCAATTCCCATCTTTCTGCTGCGGTTTCTAAGCTACTACAGTACTACCCGAGGCCGGGTGAGCTCCCAGGCAGCTCACAGGCGGGGCTGCGGCGCGCCGGCCAGCTTCTGCTCCTGCAGGATGCTCCCCAGCAGCCTGGCTGCAGCCATGGCACAGCCCCAGTGGATGGTGATCCCGAACCCGCCGTGGCCGTAGTTGTGGATCACCTGGGGGAGAAGAGAAGGGAGCGGTGCTGGGAAAGCTGCGCTGGAGCCCTCGGGGGCTGGGAGCAGCGAGGAGCCACCACAGCACATGGGAATGTCCTTAATTTCAGTAGGTTGACCCTACGATCTCAGCCTGGCCTCCCAGCAGAGCGGTTCCGCCCTTGCATGGTTGCTGTGGCCTCGTCTGGCCCTGCTCTGACAGGTCTCTGTCTTTCTCAAGGTTTCCCGCTGGCTCTGTGCTCACTCTCCCCATAAAATCCATCAGAACTGGGTATCTCTGACACGGGGCTGAAACCAGCTCCGAGTTTCACCCATTGTTAGAGGGGAGATGGAGCCCTCGGGGGCCGGTGAGCACAGGGCAGCGCGGCTGGAGGCCGAAGAGCCCCCCATGAGCCGGGTGTCAGCGCCGCAGGTCACGGCAACTGCCGCACAATTAGCGGGGCAGTTAATGACCCTGGGAGCCGGGAGCCGTGTGCGGTACCTCTGCCTGGCGGTGCCCGTGGGGGACGCTCTCCCGCTCCAGCCGAACCCTGGGGCGCGTTGGTCTCAGGCCGCTCCACTCCTGCACGATCTCAGCTTTCTGCAAGCAAAAGCCCCTCAGCCCCCGCGCAGCCAATTACAGCGGCCGAGGGTCGCGACTCCGAGCGATCCGGGAGATGAGGGCTCTGGTGATGAGCGGGGATGGAGATCTCGCCCACCTGGAGATCGGGGAGCAGCCGGCAGCAGCTCTCCCAGATGGTTCTGTGATCCCGGGCGCTGTTTTCTTCGTTCCAGTTGCCGCGCTGGTTGATCCCTCCCAAGACGGTGAACTTGCTCCTGCGCCGAAAACCGAAGGAGGTGGATGGGGGGAGTGTTCCCCAGACACTCCTCGCTGGGCCGTGCCACGGAGGGACTCTGTGTGTGTGCGATGGAGGGATCCTGCTACACCCAGAGCTTGCCTCGTATTCCTGCCAGAGAAACCCTCACGCCAAGCAGACAAGAGCAGCACCCACGTTATCTGCTTAGGAGCAAGTAAGTCTTTAAACGCTATCGGCACCGATCTTGCTGGGCAAAGCAAACAGCCAGCCTCATCTCTTATCAAACAGGGCAGCTCCTGCCTGCCTGGGGAAGAGCTGGAAGGACCAGGATGATGGCGGTGGGGACACAAAGGAACAGGTTTGTGCTGCTGCCACCCCAAAACTCCTGAGGATTCACAGAGGACAAGAGACAGGTAAAGGCTGGGGGTGTCTGCACCCGCTGGACTCTTCTAGAACCTCGCTTGAGCCCTGGAGAGCACAAGGATAAAAGGGCTGGATGCTGGGGTGAGCAGGAGGGGAACCCCTGGGGCTCAGCTTGAAGTGTCCTCCGTGTGTGAGAGCTAGACCTGGCTGCTTCCTCCAGGAGCCAGCCTGGTGCCCAGCTCGGACAGCTCAAGCTAAATAAACACGGGGAGAGGAACTCGTGTGTAGCCGGGACTGTGATCAGAAATGGTTTGGAACCCTTTGCCTGGGGGCTGTGAGGATTCAATGCTCCTATTTACACCGGGGCTTATTGCCTCATCCTGAAACATCGGCACAATAGGAAGCGCCAGGCAGGCAGCAGTGGAGCTACAGCTTAGAAAGCCCTCGCCCTTGCCAAGGCAGAGGTGGCACGAACAGCAGACGTGTGTTTATTTATCCTGCAACTGAGCTGGGATGACCCCAGGAGATGTGTCAGCAACAACCGCAGGCACAGCTCAGGGTGGCGGCGAGGGGAAGGCTGAGTTCCACAGGGCAGGATTTTATTAAAGGAACAAGGATTCCTGACACTGCTTTTAACGGCAGCAGGAACCAGAAGTGCCTTTTCCCACAGAGAGCTGCCCAGGGAGGTGGTGGAGTCCCCGTCCTTGGATGTGTCCAAGAAGAGGTTGGATGATGTACTCAGGGACAAGATTGAGATGATGGGATGATATTGGGTAATAGGTTGGTGATAGGTTAGCTAATATGTTACAGGTTGGGCTTGATGATCTCTACGGTCTTTTCCAACCTTGTTAATTCTGTGATTCTGTGATATTGTCACCACCACTGATAAAAAAAGATGGGTACAACTGTGAAAACAGAAGACCTCCTCCAAAACCTTTGCCCCACTGTCACTGTTTGGGTCTTTTGAGGGCTTGGCCAGGATTGGCGTCCTGCTTTGGTGGGATTTGCTCCTTTCTCAGCAGGGAGCCACGTCCCAGGCTGGGAACAGAGCATCGCTAGCACCCGACAGCAGAGCGTGGCCAGTGCCCTCCAGAGCCTGCCTCGCCTGCCAGAGCCTGCCTCGCCCGCTGCCACCTACCCCGGAATGATGTACGGCGAGTTGTAGATCCCAGAGTCAGAGCTGTGAGTGATGATGAAATGCTTCACCCACGGGGCCAGGACCTGGAAGACACGGGGGAGAAGGTGAGGGAGAGCTGGAGAGCACAGTCCCTGGCTCGGGGGGGTGGTGGGAAGGACACAACCAGCTCAGTGAACACAGACACTGGGGTCTGCACACGGTGCCCTCCCTTCTGCTCCAGCTCCACGTGCACCACGGTGCCGGCTCTCCAGAAAAAAGAGGGGGGATGTGAGCCCTGCACCCACCTCACCTTTATAATCTGTCCGCGGCCGGGCTGGAGCTCTGGGTCGGGCTGCAGCTCCCCTGCACGCAGCCCAGCGCAGTTTATTACCACATCCACACCCTGGGCAAACATCTAAGGAGAGACAGACGCGGCGCGGTGAGCAGCACACGCAGCGATGCTGCCCACGGGGGCCACGAGAGTCCTGCAGCAGAGCCGAGCCAAGTCCTTGGTCCAGCGGCCTGGTAATGAATAAACCATAAGGGCCGGATCCAGGGCTCAGCTTCCCTGGCACAGCTCCCGCCGAGCCCCCGCGAGCGCGGCCAAGCAGAACATTTGCTGCTCAAGGGGAGGCCAATGCTTGGCCGCGCCTTTGCTCAGCGCCGGCCAAATGCGCTACCCCGGCCCCTCTCAGCCATCTCTTGATGCCCAAGAGCCTTTATCTTCCCTGGTAGAATTCGTTTCCTCGATCTTGACGTCGTCTTGCTGCTGCACCCTGGCCTGTCACTGATGCCAAGGGACCTCCTGGAGCAGCACGTGTCTGCTGGACGCTGCTTCTCCCGCTGCCCCACTCTGCCCCCGGCGTGATGTCGTCACTCACCTCCTGGAAAGATTCCACCTTCTTATGGAAAAACTTCACTCCTCTCTGTGTTAACCTGGGAAGAACGAGTCCGTTTGTTACCAGCAAATTAGAAGCAAATGTACCGTTCAAATTAGTGCCCGTAATTGATGCCCAGGGTAGGTTCAGCTCGTTGCTCCTCGTAACAAGCAGCCGTGATCTTCTCGGTGGCTCCCAATGGTCTCTGGCCATCAGTTCACTTCCCAAACAGCCCAGAGCTGCCACCCAGGTGGCGAGTCCTGCCAAGCCCTGCCTAAGGTCCTGCCTCAGCACCTGGCTCTTCTGCTGTGGACGGGGCACCTGCTCCACAGTGGAAACCACAAGAACAAAACCGAGCCCCAACTCCCTTCGCAGCTAAAAGCCACAAAGCACTCAGATGCAGCTCCAGGGATCCCATTACTTGAATTTTTATGGTGCAAAGTTGGGCTCACTCAAAGCGAGGAGCCTGTTACCCCACTGGGGCAATGAGCCGCAATTCCAGACGCTTTTCCCTGCTTTCCCTGGATGCCTCCCTGCCTCCCCTTCTCCTTCGGCGCATCCCTCGGCCCTGCGCTGCTGCGGGGCACAGCGTGAGGGTTGCTGAGAGCAGGGCAGGCTGCTCAGGTGCCCTGTGGGTGCTGTGTACGTGGAGGCCACCAGCACAAGCTGAGCAGGTCAGAAGAGCAGCAGGACACGGGGCGGCTGCCTAAAATCCATCAGAGCCGCCTGGACTCAGCCACCGGCTTGGCATGAGAGAAGGATCCAGGGTGAAGATGCTCCCCTGCCTCCCACGTCCGGCGGCCAGAGAAGCCGGGGCAGCGGCAGCTCCACACTCACCTGTTGGTGAGCCACGGCAGGTAGCTCTGGCACTCCAGCATCAGCGCCGTGTTGAACCAGCCGTAGCTGAAACCAGACGAGGAGAGGAAGCCGTGAGGATCCGCAGCAGCTTCACACGAGCAGCCCCCTCCTGCCCTGGTGCTCCCAAGGGCTGCTGCAGCTCCCGGACCCTAATTTCCCCTTGCACAACAAGGGTAAGATTTTATTCCCTCCATTTACAGCGTAAAACACTTTATGCTGATTTTCTTCCTCACTATTTGGTGCAGTAAGAGAAGGGCTGGAAGTANGAGCGGGGATTTGCGTAACAGCAATATTATACCTGGTTCTTCTGCTTTATTATTAAAATACAGCATTAGCAATAGCGCAGATGCTGTTGTTTGCGAACAATGTGAATGGCATCCATCAGAAAACATCGAGATTGGTGCTACAAGGTGCAGTCCCCCTGCACCTGGTCCTGTTTGGGATTCCTGGCATTCCTGTATTTTGCACATTCAGGCAAAGAGTAGCTACAGGAGCAGTTTGGAGCAGCTGCTTGCTGCGAGTCCTGGAGAAAAGCCACAGAACCCTGGAGAGGCAGCAGTATGACCAGATGGCCAAGAAAGCCACCAGCATGCTGGCTTGGATCAGCAGTAGCGTGGCCAGCAGGAGCAGGGCAGGGAGCGTCCCCCTGCCCTGGGCTCTGGGGAGGCCGCCCCTGGAATCCTGGGCTCAGCTTTGGGCCCTTCCCTCGCAGCAGGACCTGGAGGGGCTGGAGTGTGGCCAGAGAAGGGCAACGGAGCTGGGCAAGGGGCTAGAGCAGGAGGCTGGGGAGGAGCGGCTGAGGGACCTGGGGTCAGGGAGATGTGGTGCTGAGGGATGTGGGTTAGTGGTGCCCTGGCAGTGCTGGGGAATGGGTGAGCTTGATCTTAAAGGTCTTTTCCAACCCAAATGATTCCATGATTCTATGAAAAGTGGAGAGCGGTGGCTTTGCTAACCCCACGGCGCTGTGCCCGATGGACACGCGGTGGGGGACATGGCACCAACCTCCTCCTCCTGCTCCTCCTCCTCACTTACGTCTCCTGCAGGTTGCCGCGGTCGCTCACGTAGGGCTGCCACAAGCCAGCCGCCCCGTCGCTGGTGGTGTGGGGCGTGTAGCAATCCGCATAGACCTCCACCTCCAGCGAGGGCACCAGGCTGTGGTACTGCTCGTGGATGCACAGGGCGGTGGAGAGGCCGATCACCCCGGCCCCGATGACGGCCACGCGCATGGCTCCGGCTCTCTGCAGGGGAGAAATGCTCCAAGGGCAGCTCTGGGGTCGCGGAGCTGCTTGGACAAGCCCCTGTGCTCAGGGTGGCTGCCAGAGCTGCTTCTGGGCAGCACGAGCAAAGTCTAGCCCGTAATTTCGCGTGGGTAAGGTGAAGTGCAGCAGCTCTGCTGGGAAGGGCAGGCCACAGCGAGACTGGCGTTTGCTGGGATTGAGGGATGAGTTATTGGGCTGCTGAAGCACCAACAAAGCCGCTGCTGCTTCCCATCTGCTGTCGCTTTGTAAGCCACAGCCGGCCAGAACCGCCGCTGCCTCCTCTACCTGCAGCCGTGGGGACTCGCCCCGGGCTGCCCCTGGGTAGGCACCCGCCTCGCTGCTCAATAAATAACGGAAACGCACCTTTTGCGACGACTTACCTGCGGAATACGCGGTTCTTGGGGCAGCTGCTGTGGTTTTGAGAGACTTCGACAGAGCCACCTTCCCACAGCGTCTTGTTTACAGCCCGGCAAACCAGCGCAGGGCAAGGTCTAAGTGCCAAGGGCAGCAGGACCACAGTCCAACCGCTGCTAACGGTGCCAAAGTCTCTGCTCTGGCCACAGGGAGGTGGAGTCCCTCGTGCCAGACCCCGTGTGCCACTGGTAGCCGGTCCCAGAACCAGGCCTCTGGAAGGAAAACGGGGTCACCACGGTCCATGGCAAAACACCATCACTGACACTTGTCACCATGGTGAGGCTGCTGGCTGTCCCGATGGGTCCTGGCAGATGGGGACACGGGGTGGGACTCCCCAGACACCAGATTCCTGCAGGATCTGGGAAAATCAGATGCCCTGGTCTGAGTTTTCATGTGGTAAAAGAGAAATGGCATCGTCTCCCTCCTGGCAGCCCCCTGGAGCTGTGTTGTCTTTTCCAGCTTAGGTGATACTGTGACACTGTGATATTGTGATAAAGATTAGAGCTAAAGGTTGGGCTGCCTGATCTTGGAGGTCTTTTCCAGCGCAGGTGATACTGGGATGCTGTGCTAAAGATTAGAGTTAAGGGTTGGACTGGATGATCTTGGAGGTCTTTTCCAGCCCAGGTGATACTGGGATGCTGTGATATTGTGATAAGGATGAAGTTAAAGGTTGACTGGATGATCTTGGAGGTCTTTTCCAACCTTGATGATTCTATAAGGAGAAGGAGTAGGCTCCCCTGCCCTGCCCCATGGCCGCCTCCTCCCAGGGGATGCAGGAACCCCCCAAACCCCAGGGAGGCGGGGGCCAGCCCGCAATTGTTCAAGGCTTTCCACACAACCACCAAAGCCTCTTACACTCAATTACCCCATCCCTCCCTTGCCTCTTGCTTTCGGCACCGCTGACCCCTCGCACTTTCTTCGAGCCCATTGAAAGGCGGAGGTGTGTGTGTAGGGGGGGGAAGCTCCCACACCCCGAAAAACCCTTTGCGGGGGGGCAGCTCCGCCCATAACAACACCATGCGAGCAGCCTGCAGATCCCAGAGCCCTGGAGGAGGGTCCCCGTGGCCGGGGGAGGGTCCCCAAGGCCGGGCAGGCTCCGCCCGGGGCCGGGCCTCGCTCCTCCCTCGGCCGGGAGCGCTGCGCAGCCGCCGGGGCGCTGGACGCGGCCGGGTCCCCGTAGCCGGGCCCTGCTCCTGCTCCTGTCCCTGCTCCTCCTGCTGTCGCCATGGCCCTGGTCACCCTGCAGCGATCGCCGACCCCCAGCGCCGCCTCCTCGGCCAGCACCAGCGAGGTGAGCGGGGCCGGGCCGGGCCGGGCTGGGCCGGGCCGGGTGCGGGAGGAGCAGGCCCCGGGTGCGGGACTCGGCCCCCCCCGAGCCTTGGGTGGGCTCCCCTGGGCTCCTCGGTGTCCCCCAGCCCCTCACAGCTGCNCTGGCTTCTCGCAGCCTCTGCCCCCTCACAGCCCGCAGCCCCAGGGCTCCCTGGCCCTCTATAGCCACTTGCCCCCTGGTTCCAACCACTCACAGCCCCCCCATATTCTTCACCCCTCGCTCCATCCCTTCACAGCTCCCCAGCCCCTAGCTCCATCCCCTCACAGCCTCCTCGGTCCCCTCCCATCCCTCCTGGCACAGCTCAGCCCATCGCAGCCCCCCGGCCATCCCAGCCCCTCTAATGATGCTGGGCTGCATCAGGCCCAGGACTGTCCAGCCATCACTGTGCCCCCCTGGGCACTGCTCATCCCCTCCTCACAGCCCTGTGCCCCCCATGGTTGTGTTCCCCTACAGCCCTTGCCTAGTATTCACCTGAGGCAGTGGAACCCCAGTGCAGCGGAACCCCAGGGCAGCCCATCCCACTCCTCTCCGCAGGCGACTCCCCAGCAGCGTGCTGGGCCTGTCTCCCTGGAGCAGCTGGGTTTGCTGGCCCCCTGCCTTCTCCCTCATTCACACCCCACAGCCACCATCACCTCCTGCCCCGGGGATGCTCCGTTTGGTCCCCTGCTGTACCCCTCCATCCCTGTGCAGCCTGCACCACGATGGCTCTGCCGGACCCTGCGCCTGCTGCGGCTTCTGCCCCATGGGGAGCTCACGCCAGCCCTTCCCCGAGGCAGCTGCGGTCGGTGTGGTGCTGCTGGAGCAGCTCCTGTCCTGCTCCACCCCATCCCCCTGCGATGTCCCCGTCCTGCGCTGCCTGGGCCCCTCCTCGCTGCAGCACAGCCTGCGCCGTCCTGCTGCCCTCGCCCTGCCGCCCAGCTCTGCTGCTCCAGGATCGGCTACACGCTGCTCAACCCGTAGTTCTGAGCTCAGCACGGGCACCTTGCGTGTCCCAGCTCTGCTGTGTGTCCCATTCCACCCTCCTGCTCCAGAAACGCCTTCTCCTGCCTCTGTCCTGCTAACCCCTCTCCTGGCCTTGGGTTCCTCGACCTGGTGTCTCCGTCCTCCCTCGCCACACGCCATCCAAATGCAGCTGCACCCTCTGATTTCTCTTCTTTCCTCCCCGTGCATCCCTTTTTTCCTCCCAAACCCCTTCCCCTCAAAGTCAGGCCGGTGTTTCTCTGCCCATCCTCCCTGCGCGTCCCTCTCCCCCCTTTGGTGCTCGCTGCCCTTGGCTTCGCTCGCTCCGCGCTCCCGCCAGGTAAACAATCCTATTTGTCACCTGTCAGGTCCCTGTGACTCCCCCGATTAGCTGGGCCGGGGGGGTGAGCTGGAGGGGGACGATGCCACAAGGCTCCCGGGCTCTCTGGGGAGGCCACGGGTGTTCCCTTCGCATGGCCCAAGACGCGACTCGTGGGTCAGTGTCGTGGGGTTTGGGCTCCTGAGGCTGCAGGGAGAGGTGTTGGGATTGTGCTGGGAAACTTGGAGATGGGACTTGTGCTTTTCCGAGGATTTTTCAGAGGGAATTCTGTTGGGCTCTGGTTTAGACAGAGTCTTAAATGAGACCTAGTGGCCACCTGATCTACAGAGACATAAATGAGCTGTAACCCTCTTGCCAGCAGTGGAATTAGGCTGGATTTAACTGGTGCAGGTGGGAGAGGGGTCCAGGCACTGTGCCTCTCACCCGGTTGCATGCAGCTGTGGTAGGCGTTGTATGGTGTAGGAGCTCTGTGTTAGTTGGTATTTTCGCAGTGGGGTCTCCTTTTCCTCTCAAAATCGCGGCTGCAGCCTTGCCGCCCGGCGTTGTCCCTGCAGGGCCCTTGGGTCACCAGCACCCCTGGCCCAGGGATGCTTCGGTGGCTCCCAGAGGGAGGCATCAGCTCCCTCTCTGTTTGAATTGTCCTTCCTGGCGTGAAATGCCCCAAAACTATAAACCCCCCTTTTTCAAATTCAACGTGTTGTTTTTACAAAATTAATTTCAAATCGAAAAGAATCCCCCTGGGAAGCGCCAGCCAGCTCCCGGAGCTTTTTTGCAAGGCAAATCGGGGCCCTTCGGGGCTTTTTTGGGCCGGTGTGAATAATTACTAGATTTTTTTCTAAATGACGAATGATGACCATAAGCCCCTGCTAGTTGTGAGGGTGCTGCTGCAGCCTCTCTCAATGCATGAGCCTGAAGGAGTTTGTGAAATGGAAGCTGGTGCTGGCAGAGGCTCGCTGCGGAGGGAACCTGCGGGGAAGTCTTGGGAGGAGAGAGTAGTTTGTGGACGCTTGCAAACTTCCACGCGCTTGTTAGCTCTGCTGCCATCTCCCTTCCTCACCACCTCGGGCTCCACACCAGGTCCTTCAGCGCCAGGGAGGGCTGCGGCTGCAGCTGGTGAAGGGCTGGCCTGGCTGCTGGTGCCATTCCGTGGTGGGATCCACGGTATCGTGTGCGTGGTGCACCCTGAGACCTGCCAGCTCGGGGGGATGCTCAGGCCAGAAGGCGGCAGAAGCCCTTGTGGGGCAGACAGTGGCCTTGCACAAGTCAAGTTCCTTTACTAGGGAATTTTATCCGGAAGCTAACAGAGANCCAACCAAAATGATTCCATGTCTCTAAGTGACCTCAGCAGCCAGATTTGCTTCCAGGGGGACATTGCACCTCCTGCTCTCTGCACACTGAGCTCTTCCGCCACGCTTTGGTTTTGCTGCAGCTTTTTACTAGAAAACCCAGCGCGAGTCAGCTCTGCAAGCCCGTCAGCCTCTGCAGAAGACGAACCCGCAGCAGATTCAGGGGCCAAGCCTCAGCTGACGACACTCATGACTTCACAGTCACGTTTGTTTAAAAAGGAAGAAAAGTTCTTCTCCCTTTGTTGCTGGGTGACCGACCCAAACAAACAGGAGGGGGACCTTCGAAACCTGCCAGACCCTGGCAGGGCTGGGGGGGGATGAGCTGGTGGGGGCGCTGGGGGTGCTGCCGGGGCTCTGCCCGCTGCCGCTGTGCCATGTAAACAGACTAAAAATAGCCATGGTATGTTTCTGGCCACCAGCTCCAGCTGCTGGGGATGGGTTTGTGTTTCTCTCCCTCCAAGCTGCTCTATTTCTAATATCCAGCCTGCGCTGCTGTGTTTGGGTTTTTTCTTCCTGGCGTTGCTTGTTTCTCACTGCTGGAACAGAGCAGCTCCTACGCGCTCCAGCCTCTGGAGTCTAAACTTAGGGACGTGGGGAGCAACCCAGGTCCTACACACACTGAGCTTCAAGGTTGAACATTTCAAGCGAAGCTATTTGCTTGTTTAAAACTCCTACAAACCCACCTGGAAACTGGCAGCCCTTATGGTGGCCCTTCCTAGGTGTGGGTTTTGAGCAATATTGTAATAATTAAGAAAGTCCCTGGGAGTTAGTGCTCATGGTGCTTAAAGTCTTGTGTCCCTTCAGCTTCTTGAGGCTCTGGGGTGTTGTAAGTTGCAAGGTTTTCCAGTTTCAGGGTGATCTGTGAGGTCCCTGCTTTGCTTCTCTGGTCTGAACCATCTCCCCAACACAACCTTGTCCTCTGAGGGGATGCTCCTGGCTCTTGCTTTGCTGTCTGCTTAGGCAGAACCAAAGGAGGAGAATTATCTTTGAGCCTTTGGGGGTTTTTTTCAGTCAGCTCTGGATGCAATTAGCCTCAGCTCTGTTTTTCTTTACTATGGAATTTTGTCCAGAAGCTAATGGAGAAGTTGGAGGGGGTGGTGGAAAGCACAGCTCCATGAAAATGTTTCGTGCTGAACTGGCTAAAATCAGGTAGCACGTTCCTGTTTGAAGGGGGATAAATAAAGTATAAGGGCCAGTGATGTCACCTCAGCAGCCAGATTTGCTTCCAGGGGGATTTTCCACCAGTGCTTGGTGAAAAAGTGGCCGTTTCAATACATGCCTGCGGTCAAAGCAGGGTGTGTAGCAGGGAGGTAGCAGATGTAGGACTTGTTGATGGCTGGGCAACCAGGTGGGCATCGGCCTAGGCCAGGGACAGATCTTCTGCCAGCATCTGGGGCAAGGTGGACGCTTGTGTTGTTGCTGCCCACCCCGAATCGCGGCGTTAATTCACATCCAGCTCCTTGCCAGCAGCCATCGCTCGGGCAGGTTCTGCTCTCACGTGTGCGCTCAGTGGGAGCGATGTGTGCGCGCTCTCGGTGACGTCGCAGTTGGCGATCTTCAAACCGATCTGCGCTCCAGGACCAGCTTGCAGGATTAGGACCTAATAGCTTTAAGATCCCCGTGAGCCCCTTTGTCACCCGGCGCCGGGCGCTGATGGCATCTATGGCCAAGGAGTGTCACTTATCCCTGGCACCAGAAAGAAAAACCCCGCAGGAAGCGACTGCCCAAGCCTGGTTGTTGCAGAGATGGCTTTAAAAAGCGTGGGGATTTCTTTTCAAGTTGTGGTATGGAAACAACCAGCCTTTAACCTTCTCTGTATCCTTCTTCTCTCCCCTCAGCTGGAGGTTGGCAGCGATGAAGAGCGAAAATTAAACGTGAGGTAAGCGGAGCTGTTTGGCTTTAAATCTCATTTCCACTGTTGTTAATTGTCCGCGTGTATCCGAGTCCTGATCCTGCCCAGGACTCCAGCCCTGAGTGCGGAGGGGACTGCGTGGGATGTGGAAAGCTCAGCACTAGGGATGTTCCTTCCGTTATCAGTCTGGTTTTGAGACGAGCATTAAATGAACTGAAAGCAAAACAGGAGTTTCAGGGTTTTTTTTCTTGGGAAGAAACTCAAGAATTGCTCCTCAGCTCTGGCCAGAGCACTGAGCTGTTACCACAGCTCTGCTGCTGCTTGCCGGGGCTGGGGCTCGGGGTCGGGCAGAGGGGGACACTCTGGGGTGGGAAGGGGAGAGCTCTGCTCATTCCTGGGCATGAACCATCGGGAACTGGACTCCTTTGGTATCGGGGCTGTGTAGAGCCACTTTGTGCAGGGCAGAGGGAAAGGCTGAGAAGAGAAAGGCTTCTCTTGCTGATGTTGTGCCAAGTTCAGGTGGAGTCACCATAAAGCTCGTTTGATGGGACCCTGACCTAAAAGGGCTCTGAGGAATCATGTGGCGGGTTCACTCTAAGCCCAGCTGTTGCCAACAACTTTCACTCTCCAACCTGTAAAGCACAGCCCGAGGGATCAAGGGTGAAAACACAACCGTGGTTCAGCAGGCTGGGTCTCTTCTCCTCGTTGCTGCTTCCTACGTAATTATCCTGATTTCAGGTAAAAGCGAACCTCCTCGTGCTGCTGCTTGGAGTTTCGTTTGCTGTTTCCATCCCATTTTAGGCTTGCAGACCTGCTCTTGCAGAGAGAGAAAACTGAGACAGCGGCAGCAGCGGGTTTTCCGTCACAGTCTGATGGACTGAGACCAGGACCAAGGCGAGCTGATGTGAAGTCTGTGCTTTCGGAAGCAGCAAGTGGGTGTCAGGGTATATTGATTGTTCTCACCCTGTCAGTGAAGGCAGAGAGCAGAAAAGCAAAGCTGCTCCTTTACAGATCAGGGAGGTGTCAGGTCTTGCCATTTCTGAGATCTGCGGGCATGTCATGGCCGCAGCCCCTCTGGGAAGCTGATGTTTTGTGGCCATCCTGCTTGCAAGCCTGCGGGTCATAAGCAGCGTGGGTTTGGTTGCTGTGTGGTCTCCCGCGTACGGACATTTGATGGCCATTGGTAACATCATCCGTTAGCTTAGTTTCAGGAGAATGCATTTTGTATCAGTAAAAGCAGAATTCAGGATCCTAGTTCCACTCTCAGCTTGGTCCTGGGCTTATTGTGCAACTCAGGGCGCAGGCAGGAGCCCGCTGAAGTCATGAGTAACGACACATCTGTAGTTCTGGTGCTTTTCCCATGTTGTATTAACCAGGCGGTTTGATAGCTGCCTCTTCTTTGAGGTGGGTGGTGGTTCTTTGGTGTATTTCTGGTGCTGCAGGTGGAAATAAATACAGCTTTATCTTCTCCCTTACAAATGAACTCGGCGGCAATGCACAGTTAAATTGCTGGAGATCATTGGTTAGGTGGCTACCTTTGGTCTGTCTGACCCTTCCACAAACCAGGCGAGTGCATCCATTGCTGGCCAGCATAATCATGGAGGTGGATGTGGTGAAACTGGGCTTAAGGGCTGATCATTTTCTGCTGGCCATTGAAAACTGCTGCAGCGGTAACTTTAGATACCGAGATCCCAAGAGCTTCCTCTGCCCTGCAGCCTCTTGGGGCTGCTCTTCTGTATACGATTTTCAGGATAAGAATCTGGTAATGAAATCACTCGATGGACCTCGAGAACAGGATGGCTCTTGTGTGGGGCCTTTGCTGTGCTCAGGGGGAAATGCTGCCAAGGACTGAAGGAAACCTGTGGCCGCAGCGTCAATGATAAATGAACCTCCTCTGGGCGAGGTGGGTAGATCCTGTCCCAGCATCTGCTGAGACTTTACCCAGTGCCCATGGGGTGGCAGAATTGTTCAACTTCGTTGTGCTGCTCCTCCAACAGCTCGTCTGACAAAAAAAAAACCACAGAAATGAGCTGCGATGATATTTGTGAATGTTTCAGTCCTGGTCTAGCCTTGGTGGAGGCTTTAGGTGACAGCTTTGCTTCGTCACACGTGCCCAAACCTCGGAGATCCTGATGGCTCAACAAAGGGTTGTTGGAAACGAGACCCCATCCTGCTGCGAGCTCGAGCTGCGTTTCATCGATACAGGATGATTGTGCTGCTACGTGTTTACGGCAGAACTTACTCATCCACTTGCTGAGCAGGTTATTTTCATTCATTCATTCCCAAAAATTCCAGGATTTTCATTCACATTGGGTGCTTGGACCTGGTTATATGAGCTACCAGAGATTTGTTTTGGAGGAGCAGGTCTGTATTGTGGGTTTATAACCAGCCACGTGTCTTGCTGCTCTCTGGTCTAAGAGCAGCAGACCTTCCTTGTGGTTTTGGTCATTCCAAAATGCTTTTCTTTCTCATTTCTCCCTAAAACAGCTTCTACCCTAAAAGAGACCGAGGGGGCATGTCCTAGGTTCAGCTTTTGTTCCACAGTTGTTGTTACTATCTGCATTTTCAGCTCGCACGTCTGTTTCTCTGCATTATCTGTGTCTGCTGAAATCTGCCTCCCTGGGTGCCCGTCAGCCATGGGGTGTTGTGGCTTGATCCTTGTGGGTTTGGCACCCACAGGACCTTGAGACATCTCACCCAAATCTTAATCAAACAGCTGGCCCGGTTACATCAAGTCCCTGGGAGTGTGTAATAGCTCAGAGTCAGCACAACCTGAAGCTCTACGAGATCAGGGTCCGCCGAGTTCAACACGAGCCTTGTGTGCGCTGCCTTATCGGTGCCTGCTCTCAGCTAAGAGCTGCCTCGGGGAACATGGTATCAGGCGCGGGGGAGATGGAGAGCAGAGCTGAGCTCTTCTCAAGCAGATGGCTCGGGGAGAATGGGCTATGTGTGGGGTTTCCTACTCTGCTTTTTGGTGTGGCCCGATTGACTTCTGTCACTTGCCGTTGGTTGGCTCTTTAGCACCAAGTCTAAGGAGATGTCTTGCAAAGCCTCGTGTTATGAGGGTTGGCTGCTCCTCACACACAGGTGGCAAATACAGCCACATCATCAGTGGGTTTAATCACAAACACCAATGGGTTTATTTAGCCAGTCGTTCTGTAACCTTTGCTGTTACTGGCTTCCCAGTCACAGTCTGAATGGAGTCAGAAATGGGGCCTGGTGAGTGTTTTCAGGCACCTCCTGCAGGGAGATGGAGGTTGAGCTGCTGCAGAAGGACCTTGAGTTAGTTGTCTCCAGCCTCTGATCAGGCCTGGAGATGGTTATGGAAAGAACTGTTCTTGTTTGGCACCGCTAACCCCAATTTGAAGAGCTGACAAGAGCATCTGGGCTGGTGAGGGTGTTGAGAATTGGGCTTTGTACACGCTTGGAGAGTTTTAACAATCTACGCTGCTCTGCTGCTTCTCAAGGTGCTGCGTGGCCACAGCTGAGTGTGGAGACCCTGCCTCGAGAGCACTGCCAGGAGCATCCAACTCTGCGCAGCTCTCCTCTGTGCTGCCCCAAGCGCCCACCGCAGCTGGAGGTGTTTCTGTGCTGCACTTCATTGTATATTATATTTTAATGCACCAAAAATTAGGTGTTAACACCTTGATCTTTAACTTTTTCCGGGATTTCTGAGCACGTTTTGCTGGAGGCAGCACCGAGTGAATGGCTGGTGTCCATGTTTACAAGGCTAGGGTGCAGCAGGGCAGCTGCCCTGAGGNGAGGCCAGTGTGGTGACTGTTTATTTAGGTGTTAGAGCTGGGTCAGAAAAATATTTTGGTTCCAGATGCCTCTTGATTCTAAAACTTTGATAATTGGTTGCCAAGATCTGTGAGTCAGGGATTTCTCATACACATCAGAGCTGCGATCTGCCCGGCAAGTGCTCCTGAGATGTTTCTGGAGATGGTGACATGGACACCTTCATAGGCATGGCTTTATTTTAATGGAAGGGGGTGAGTTGTTTGTCTCCTGAACATGTACACATCTCTCTGCAGCATTTGAGTCCCTGATGCAGAATCACTTTGCTGCTCCACAAAAATAATCAGAAAGCAAAGTAAGTCAAAAATAAGCCCAGCCTCGAATGGATTAAGATGCAAACTCTGTCTGGTAGTTGAGGTTTATCTAGGATCAGAAGGACTCTGCAGATCCTGCCTGGCCCAGGCTGCCCAGGGCAGGGGTGGAGTCCCCCTGATCCCTGGAGGGGTTTCCAAGCCGTGGAGATGTGGTGCTGAGGGACACGGGGCAGTGGTGCCCTGGCAGGGCTGGGGGAGTGGTTGGACTCCGTGATCTTAAAGGTCTCTTCCAACCTGAATGGTTCTATGACTCCACACTTCCAAACCCGCCCCAGCTCATCTATGTTTCTGAGCAAATCCTTTCTTTGAGAATCGCTGCTGAAGGCAGCACCTGGGGGATGTGTGGCCATGTGCTGCTGACCACTGGGCAAAAAAACCTCTGGGGCTTAGTGCCTGGGGCCAAGGCATCCAGAAATGCAGGGAACGGGACAAAATGTCCCTTTCAGATTTTCCAGAAAGCTGCCAGGTTGGTTGTTTGCCCCGTCTGCCATCCAAACAGCCACATCCAGCTCTCGCATCCCTGCAGAGACCACTGCCCGTGGGGCTGCTCGGACTGTGGGCATCTCCCTGCCAGCCCTGCAGAGCTTCTTGGGCTGTGAATGTCTGCTGCTCTCTGCAACACCAATTCTGCTTGGAGTGGAAGAGGGGGGAAAAAAGGATGATCCTGAATGTTTTACCAGTGCTTTTCCATCTTGAGGTAGCTTTGCCCCTGGCTGGTGGTCTCCTAATTTCTGGGGTGCGCCTCCTCGCCTTGGGGTGCTGGAAGGGCAGGCTGCCGTCTGGCCAAACACTAGAGGGGGTGTCAGGGCTGAGCTAGAGCTTCTCTTGCTCTGATTTTACCCCGCGTGATCCGTCTAGATTTATTTTCTTTTATTTTTCACGCGTTACCAACGCGTCGAGTCCTCCCCGGTCTCTTGCTGCCTTTTTTGGCGTCCTGCTGAAACCCGGCAGCTCAGCTGGTTCTCGGGCAGCCGCTGCTGCCCGTCGAGTTCTCGGTCACGCTTTCTGGGCTGTGTCCTGGCTGACCTCCGCACACGCCGTTTGGGAGCTGCTCTCTTAATCCTTGGAGCTATTATTCACCTTCCTTTTCTTCTCTGGTGGCGCCGCTGGAGGGTTTCCACGTGTTTCTCTGGGAGACACCACTGGGTGGGTGAAGCGGGGCGACTTCATCAAATAGCTGAAAGGATTGGAACAATGAGTTGACAGCAGGAATGCAGGAGGATCGGCCGATGTGCGACAGCCCAGCTGCAGAGGAGGACGGGAGCAGGGAGGCTCTGCCTTTGTTATGCCCTCCACGGGGCTGGCATCGTCCCACCGCTCCTTTATCTTGGACCATGGCTCTGAGACACCTCCTGGTGCTCCCAGGCTCGTGGTGTGTCCTCCTCCCTACCTGCGGTCACAGAACAGCTCTGGCAATAGCTTGGTGACAGCAGCGTCCAAAAAAAAGTGACTTGTAGGAAGACACAGGGCGACATTTGGGTCTTTCAGTGCTGGGGAAGAAGGGACACGATGTTTTGGGAGGAGCCGGCTTCCCTTGAATCACCAGGACGCTGTGTGGCAGAGGGTGCCCGGGGCTGGCAAACAGTGGTGGTGTTAATCAACAGCAGCGTGGGTGGCAGGTCAATGTCGGGGGGGGGATCCTGCCCCTCTGCTGCCAGGGCTCTGGGGAGCCCCCCCTGCAGGGCTGGGCCCAGCTCTGGAGGCCTCAGCACAGCAGAGACAGGGACCTGGTGGAGCGGGGCCAGAGGAGGCCAGAGCCCGTGGAGGGCTGGGGTCAGTCCCCCAGCACATGCTGGGGACACGGATGCTGGATTCCCCGTAGGGTTCATGCTCCTGTCGTAAGGATGAAAGGTTTGTTCATAGTGGAGCGGGCGGCTGTGCAGGCTGGGGCTCGGAAGGGGCTCTGGCCACCCCCGGCCTCCGGAGCCAGCGGCTATCGCAGAAATGACATCATGTGTCAGTGGGAATCTCAGAAATGCTTGCTGCGATTCGAACCGTTCGCTCGGAGCCCATCGCATGGCTGGGCAATGCTGTGGTCGGCCTCGTGCCTTTTTGAACTCTGCGATTAATGGGATGAGCAAAAAGGATTTCTTTTTTCCTTGTGAAACAATCTCCTATTTTATTTGGCTTTTCACCATCCAAGTACTCGGGATTCCTAGAATTTTCTGTCCTGGCCGTTGGGGAGCTGTTCCACTGACTGATTTTGCGCAAGGCTGCTGGAACAGGGAGCGATCCTGCTCAGTTGTTTGCTTCCCTCTCCCCTGCCCTTTCTCTTGGAGGGTTTCTCGAGGCTCAGCTCTGGGAGCTGACCCGATTCAGCTCCGCGCAGAGCAGGGGCGATCACTGCCTGAGCCCGGCGTTGCTCCCCCGGTGCGCAGGAGCGGCTGGAGGCACACCATCCTCCGTCTGTTTACGTTAGGAAATTAGCTTTTGTGGGCTTCATGATTGATTTCATTTTTCTATTTTTCCTCTTTGTGCTGGAGGAGGGTCCGTACGTGGCGCTGTGAATGGCCTGCAGTGTCTCAAAGCCTTCGCGGCATTCCTGCGCTGGGGACGTGGCCCACGCTCTGCAGCTGAACAATGCGCACTGAGACTCCCCTTGTGTGGCCGCGCTGCTGAAAACACGAGGGCAAAGCTTGCTGGGTCTTCCTGCCTGCTCCCCTCTGGAATAGGTGGGGAGATATTTGCCCCTGTGGGGAGGGAGGTGTTACAGGAGCCCCTCTCTCAGCCAGAGCTGCTGCCTGACCCCCGTGTAGGCAACTTTTTACCATTGTGTGATGATGTCCTGGCTGCCGCTGAGGAAGGGGAGATGTTCTCTGTGTGTCTGGAGGAACGTCGGACCTTGCTGTGGGTCACAGCTTATGTTCTGAGGTTCTTTTTTCAGTTGGAGGGGGTGGTGGGGCGC
>WEIS01038186.1:0-11672 GCA_013389965.1 Todus mexicanus | reverse complement strand
AAACTATTCTATGAATCTGTGAAAGCACCTCACTAAAACTCTTCACAACGAAAAGCCTGCAGTAGGACCTGAGGTGCAGTAGTCACCAGTAGCCCTGCAGCCCTGCCAACCATCACCAAGCTCCTCCCGGAGCGTGGATTTTTCTAGAAACAGAGCTCTGTGCACCAGACTTTCCAATTTTTACCACATGTGCTGCTATTATTTTAAATCTGGTCTTCACTCTGAGCCCCATCAAGAGGGACAAGAGTATGGAAATGGGCAGGTGAAGCTGATGGGATAAAGCCAGGAAAAACATGGGAGATAGGAGGAGAAACGTAGTAAGGAGGAAAAGTTGAGATATAGGAAGTGAAGGTGTTTGGCATAATGTTTGGCAGAGGAACTGAAAGCAGATGCTGAAGAAAGCTCAGCTGCAAACCACAGGTAAGAGAAGAACAGTGAAGCTGGAAAGGGATGAGGGGGATAAAGATTCAATTAGATACTTCAGGTCTAAGATGTTTCAAGGAAATGCGAGTAAAGATGCAGAGATGCTGGCCACACCAAGTGCAAGTGTCACACAGAAAACCAGTCACAGAATCCTAGAATCATTAAGGTTGGAAAAGACCTCTAAGGTCATCAAGTCCAGCCTCCAACCCAACACTTCCATGGCCACTAGAGCATGTCCCAAAGTGCCACATCTACACATTTTTGAACACTTTCAGGGATGGTGACTCCATCACCTCCCTGGGCAGCCTGTTCCCAGGCCTCACCTCTCTTTCAGCAAAGAAATTTTTCCTAATATCCAACCCAAACCTCCCCTGGTGCAACTTGAGGCTATAACATTTAGACCGACAAAACTGACTATGAATGACAACAACTTCATGATGTTATCTCTACTAAACCACAGGTCATCAGGTGGGACACATGAAAGTAGGAGAATTTCCTTACCTTCACTTTCCCTTTGACAAAACTAACAATATCTTCTTTATTGTCAAACACAGACAACGTATGGAGCAAGTTTTGTTCCAGCCATTCCCAGTGCTGGTTTATCTCCTCTGCAGTGGCACCTAGAAAAGCAAAAAATTAGTGTATTGAAACTCACCCTGCAAAATAAAACTGAAAGGAAAGGGAAAAAAGTAGTAAAATGCACTATTTCATCAATGTATTACGAGAAACTGAACTTTCAACCTCAAAATTCAGGTCAAAAAGGTCTCGTTTGCAACAGTATAGTTAAGAGAAAACCAAAACCCACATTTTGTTTAGCAAATTAGTTTTAGTGTTTCTAGTTTTATCTTTCCAAATGCTCTCAGCCAGCAGTTGTTGCATTAGAAGTCAAAGCAGAAAAAACAGCAAAACTTCATCCTGAGCTGCTGGACTGCAGCTTATGTTGATACGACGTTTCTCTGTCCCCTAAAGTCCCTGATCTTCCTTTCTCCCACCCTCAGTACCCACATGCATACACACAATTCCGCTCTGAGAAGAATACACATGGTTATCATCTGCATCCTATTTGAGAAGCTCTCTATAATAATCCAAGCACCTAAACCCAGAAGGGTTTGGTTCAGCAACACCTAAAAAGTCCACACGAGCATATTTCTGCAGTTTGGGGATGAAATACACTGAAGAGATTTTCAACTCTTTAAGGCCTCCTCCTCTAAGGATTTATTTGAGGGGTTTGTTGCTGTTGTTTTAAATGCCACGTTTGACACTAACTCCAGAAATAATATTTCAGTCACCACCTCCTTGCTTCGGTTCTTTCTGCTTGAAAACGAACTGTGGCTGCATCACACCATGACAGGAAGGTCAGAGCCTGACCAGCAACATACAAGGCAATTAGGGGAAAACCTGTCCCCTCCAGATCTTACTGGTCAGTGATTTAAATGTTATAGGTAAAAAAGTCAAGGTCTCAAAAGTTGCTTTTCCTAATGTCTTGCTAGTAGAAGAAAGAAGTAGTTGGATGTGAGAGACATACAAAACACAGATGAACACAATAATGAAATGAATCTCCAACAGAAGCCCCATTATCTCAAGATTTGATTTGTGTGTACGTGAGATGCATCATGTTGCCTCACAACAACAAAAAAAAGGATAAATTTAGCGACGGATTTTCGATGTTCCTCTGCTCTGTTTTCCAAGCAGAATGCCAACTGGCAGGGAAACAGTCCAAGCTTTAGCTTCCTTGACAGGAAGGTCTTGTGATGGAACTTCAGAAATATCATGAATCAAGGTTAAATTTAAAAATTAAAAAAAAATCATGAAAGAAGATGCACTTAAATGCCCTTTAGGTAGAGAAAAATCATTACGTCAATGGTTAAGAACACCAGCGCCTGGATCTCCCACGGGGTCTGCTGCAATCTTTCCCACCTCCCTTCAGGTATCTCCAAGGTCAGGCTTGATGGGGCTCTGAGCAACCTGCTCTAGTTGAGGATGTCCCTGCTCCCTGCAGGGGGGTTGGACTGGATGAGCTTTAGAGGTCCCTTCAAACACAACTATTCTATGATTCTACGATCTCCAGAGGTTCTGCTCAAATACTGCAAAGTCTCTTTGTCACTTGCATTTGGTCAGGCCACTTCTCAGCTTTTTGGGTCCCTTCTTTATTTCCTCATTTCCATTTCAGGGCTTAAAGTCATCCTGTGACCCGACTCAAGCGTCGCCAATCTCTTCTTTATTCCTCTTCCTGTGCCAACGCTCTGCACAGCATTTTATTCCACCTTTTACCCACCTTCTTCACGTGCCTTTGCCAAACATATACTTAGTCTAACCACAGCCTCACTCCTCATCTCTTCTTTAAACCCACTTCTCACTAATCCCGTCGCCCCCCCTCTCCCAAAAGCTACTTCACTTGGCTGGGACTTGAGTTTCTGTTTCGTCCACAAGCCTTCTGAAAGGAGTATCTTAAGTGGCTCTACGCTAGGGCTGAGGTTAGCCTCTTTTTTTTTTTGCTGTACTGGTACAGCATGATTAACCATCTGGACTCAAACATCTCTGCCAGAACAACCGTGCTGGGCCGGGATCACACTTCCAAGCAGCCCTGAGAGATTTGCAGAAGTCTGCAACACAGATCTGACCCTTACACTTGTATCATCATTTAAGTCTACAGCTCCTGGAACAGGGGACTGCCAACAGACAATTGAAAAAAAGTCATTTTAATTAACTTCCTAATGACATGAGGGCTAATGAAGTTACACCAGGAGGCTGGAAGGAGCTCCTGGAGCTGCTCCCCATCGTTGCTATACAGCAGGAACATTAATTTGACTGATTGTTCCTCCTAAATCCAGTAACAAAGCTCTTAAAGTCATGTTTGCACAAAGTACCGCACTCAAGACAGGGCAGAGCTGGGTGAGCAGCGCCCAGGGGAAGTCCTCCAGCTTTGTCAGAGAAGTCCTCCAGCTTTCTCATGCTGTTCCTCCGACTCCTATTGCCGATGCCAGCTCACATCAGGGTTTCACAGCAGCAATGTTATTCAGAAACGACTTCTGCTACCATGGTTCTTCCTTTCTGTGCAGCTCTGGCAACTGCGTATGTCCTGCCCACGCAGCATACAAAACAGAGCCCTCTGCCTTCCGCTCTGTTACTATAAATCTCATTTTCTCAGGGCTGAGCATCCATTCAGAAGAGCCAAGGAGAACTTTAGAAAACACTGATCAAATAAGTTCATCTCAGCAAAATCCACAACCCTTCCAAACACGCAAGTTTTTGATTTGTAGCTCCTTTAATATAAAAAAATAAAACAAAACCAACAAACAAATAAACAAAACCAAACGAAAAACAACCTGTGGGCAGTAAGAGCATTTACAGGGCAAGGATCAGCCCCAGAAAGAAATATTACATATACTCAAATGATCAAGAAGCCCAAGACAGCAATACTGAGCTTACTTTTCCAGTGAAAGCTACCTGGCTTCATCAGAAGACTGTAAGAGCATGAAGCTCTTTAATTTCTCCATGAGATGGCATTATTTAAATAGAAAAAGGAGGGGGGTAGGGATATAAAGCATAGAGCAATTGCAAAATGAAGAAAACCTAGCCACAACAAAAATAGCACAAATAAACTTTACGCAAGCTTCTTCGCACACATCTGGCACGGGGAAAAATCCCCAGTGTTAATGGGGAACATGCAGAGGGATCTCTGCTGAACCAAGGAAGAGATGCTGAATGGGCTTTTATAGAGGAAGGGGACGAATATATGGACTGCTCCTTCCATTTAAAGGACTACTAATGTCAAACATTATCAACAATACTTAAGACTAGCTGACTATTTCATGGTTTGATCCATATACGAAAGGAAAGAATAGAGTAGAACAGAATAGAGTAGAGCAGAGTAGAACAGAATAAAGTAGAATAGAATAAAGTAGAACAGAATAAAGTAGAATAGAATAGAATAGAATAAAGCAGAACAGAATAAAGTAGAATAGAATAGAATAGAATAGAATAGAATAGAATAGAATAGAATAGAATAGAACAGAACAGAACATATTTTCAGTTGGAAGAAACCTACAATGATTATCTGGTCCAACTGTCTGATCAATTTAGGGCTGACCAAAAGTTGAAGGATGTTCATAAGGAAATTGTCCAAATGTCTCTTAAACACCGACAGGCTTGGGGCATCGATCACCTCTCTAAGAAGCCTGTTCCAGTGTTTGACCACCCTCTCGGTAAAGAAATGCTTCCTAATGTCAAGTCTAAACCCCCCGTGGCACAGCTGTGAACCATTCCCAAAGGAAAACCTGCTGCCATTCCAGCGCTAGGACTTTATAGACTGGAGTAGAAGGGATGAGAACAGCCCTGCAGACTGGCCAAGCACAAACAGGATGCCTGGAACAAGTATATTCTGACGGCCTTAACTGTGTCATGGCAAAGTTGCGGCAATTCACATCAGTATCACCTTCCTGAAGATAAGCTCGACTCCCAGAGGTTGCAGAAACATGGCAAAAGGGATTAGTGCACAACTCACCAGGCAATTAGACTTCCCCTCTTAAATGAGACATCCACCTCCTAAATCAGGTACCATCTTCCAGATGTTCCAGTTACATTTCTTTCTAACCAAGTCCGGTAAGATGTTTCATAGTAAGGAAGTGAAAGCCTAACTAGGCTGTGAAAGCCTGGACTAAGTAGCTTCTTGCTGTAAGGAACTATTACTACTGTAGGAAAAGACACGCACATATGCACATATGAATATGAACAGAACCACATTACTTTGCAAGAGACAGAACATTAATGCAGAACACGCTCAGCTAAACAAGCTTTCCATAGAAACGGGATGTTCTTAGTTAACACTTTTTCATCGTTCCTATCTGGGATTTTAACCAGAGGTTAATTTGGTTATTAAACAAGATATAGGCAACAGCTTTCCACGCACACACTACTAGCTGGGGTTACCTTGAGCTTCTTGGACATGCAGACACTGACCATGCTCAGAATCGGTTTGGGGTTTTTTGTCTGTGACTCACCAATAGCTATGGCCCAGTAAACTTCTGATCCGTTCAATAACTCACCACATGCAATGGCAGAGTAAACCTGTGAGCCTGGAACTTGGAGTAAAATTCGAAACGGAGCGACGCGTGCGTTAGAGTCTAACACAGCGTCCAGGGCGCCAACCAAGCGACCTGCAAAGAGAAAGGGGGAGGGAGGGAGGGAGGGAGAGAATCAGCGTCAACTTTCGCTTCTGTAGCCTGCAAGTTTTTTCACATCTGAAGCCATAAAATTAAAATTCAGAACGTAACGATAACATTTCTTCCCCTGTTTTATGCCGCGACGCTCGAAACGCGAGAGGCAAACCAGATTAGGAGATCAAAAGAATATCGAGTTCTTTGCATTTCCAGTTTTGCCTTATATAATATGTATATAACCACAGAACTGAAGTGGAAAGACCGGAGGGCACCTGAAGAAGCTACCGTTCCAGCGCTGCTCTGAAGCTGGATAGATACACCTATGCCGTAAGTAGAGTCTGTCTAACCTGTTCTTCAAAACCTCCCACGACCAAGATGCAACAATTTCCCCAGCTAGCCTCTTCCACTATTTTCATGAAGTATTCTTACAGGAAAAAACCCTACCCCAAACAAACAAGCCAACCACCGGAACCTTAAACTTTCTTGCTTGGAAATTAATCCTGCTCTCCAGAACATGGAGAGTAACTGGCGACAGGCATTTCTGATGCTAATGCTTGACATGCTGAGAAAGGATCGTTATGGTTGCTCACCACTGAATGATTTTTATCACTTCATCTCTTCCTTACAGGTCCTATTTTTCAAGCAGCTCCTTGTTCTTGAGCTTAAACTGGAATCTCCTCAGTTTATCTTTTAAGTGGGACACTCCATACTGGATGTGATGCTCACTCCTAGTCTCAGCCATACGTAGTGTGGAAAATCACCTCCTATTACCTTGTATACACATCACTGTATCCAAGAAAGCTTTTAGCAGTATCCCGCGGCGAATTGACACTTGACATCAATACAGGTAAAATTTTGGAGAGCTGAAATAACTGTTGGCCCACAAAGACTTTCCAGTCTGAAGGTCTGATGGAGCTGCTGGCCTTTCTCACCACCCAACCCCTTCGCGGGCAGAACAAAGCTACGCATGAAAAAGTTATCCAAATGACATGATTTGCAAGCAGGCATATTAAAATAGCTCAGGACTGGTTTGCAGCACCTACAAAGAGCGACTCAAGAACAGCTTTGTCTTTAATTCCCCTATAGTGTATGACCTAGAGAGACACAACCTCCTACAGAGAAGGATGGCAGCCAGCGAAGAATGGTTTTACCATGCTTATGTCACTAGAATATCTTAGGAAGTTTTTTGCAATACTATATTTCCCCTTTGCACATTTAATTTTCCCAGCCTGTTGCATTTTGTTCCTCCATCATTAACCCAACACAAAGGGAATCACTCTTTAAAAGTTCTGCCAGCCCTTGGCACCGCGTGCAGCTTCTCTAATTGCATTCTCCAGTCCATCACCTAAGTCATTAATGGAAACAAGAAAATGAGACCTACAGGGTCCTCAGCTGAAATGACTTCTCACTCGGACAACAAACCACAGCTAATTAATTTGAGGATGGCACAACAAAGCGGCAGTGCAACCACCTTCTGGTCTAGGAGGTGTGAGAAACTCACAGGGAACAGCACCAAGAAACCTTTCAAAAGCAAGGAAAATTACATCAGGTGCTTCCTCCTTGCACTCACAAACACCGTGAATGATGTTTTCAAAACCAAGCAGAAGCTGGACACCATACGGTTTAAAATATATCCGGTGAGATATCACTGAGCACCAGTTTGCCTCTCAGCTAAACACACATCGAAGGATATTCCACCTCTCTATTTAAAATGGAGTTCTCGATTTGGAGACCAATAATACGTATGAGAAAACGCTAAATGCTTTCCTGTAACTGCAAGAAAAGGACAGAAAAATCCATCCAAGTAAAAAAGGTTATTTTTAAAGGCAATTATCTGTGCTCACAGAAAACAGAGCACCGACTTCAGTGTGCTGTCTTCAAAACAGTTGCACTGAAGCCAGAGAGATAGCATCAAATGATGCAGAGAACAAAAACAGGGTTTAACGTTCAAGTTTCAAAATACTTGAGACGTTGCAAGAAAGCAAAATAAGAAGAAACTTATGAAGTGCTGAGCATGTTTTCCCCCTGGTGATAGATCTAGGAGAAAGATTTCTTTTTCATTTCACTAAAGTCATGGAAAAAAGTCAACCCACAGTAAGTGCTACCAAAATCCCAAGAGAACACTTAATGAACATCTGATTTGTGAAAGAGATTTTTTCAGAAATCATGTAAAAATGCACGGAAGCACAGAAGTCTCTGCAAAATTCTGTTTTGACTTCTTACCCTGTGCTAAATTAATTCCTTTTTCTGCTCCTGAATAACCGACCAAAAAACCAATTCCTCTTCTCTGCTGTTTACTTCTGCTTACAACTTCTATTTTGCTTATCTAACTACTAATAAGTTTCCTCCTTCAACTGTGCTAAGAAAAAAATACCTCCCGTGTCTAAACCACCCATCACTAAAACGTTAACTAAGGACAATGAGGAGAAGCCAGAACTAAGCCAGAACGACTAAGAGCAGTTAAATGCTGGAACAGGCTGCCCAGGGAGGTGGTGGAGTCACCATCCCTGGAGGTGTTAAAAAATGAGTAGATGTGGCACTTCAGGGCATGGTCTAGTGGTCACGGAGGTGTTGGGTTGAAGGTTGGACTTGATGATCTCAGAGGCCTTTGCCAACCTTAATGATTCTACGATTCTAAGAATCAAACAGAAGAACGTGGTCATCAGGATACCTGCCAGAAGAAAGCCCAAGTGGCCTGGCCACCCTATGAGGGCTTCACAAGGTGGAGCAAACCCCACGTCAAAATTGCTCTAAGCTGTGGTTGATGGAGGGTCCCATCCTGCCTCACCTCTGCCAGGTGAGACGCCTTGTCTGGCAGGACCCCACGGCTTTGTACGGGCATTTAGCATCTGTACTTCGGCAGCAGTTCAGCTGCGCATCAAGTTGATGCTTAAATGCTAAAAAATGAAGGGGAGACCGACGTAGATGAGGGGTGAGGTGAGTGGGAAGGGAATTACTAATAGCTTATTTTCAGGAGTATGGCAAGGATTCAACACTGATAAATCCACCCAGGCCTAATCTGATAATTTAGTTGAAACCGTAGCAGCATGGAAAGTACTAAAACTCAAGGCAAAATTCTTCCAGTGTGAGTTGCCTCATATTTGTTTGGGGGAACATTTGAATGGTAACACTTGTGTTACGCTTCTCACTGAAGCATCGAAAAATAAACAACTGTAAAGTCCCCGAAACACAAAATCAACCAAACCAGAAACTTTCCACAGTACACTGATTCTGAGACATGCTTTGAAAATACCTAGGTTGTGAGCAAGTAGTTTCTTCCATGGGAGGGCCTCTATTAAAATAGGGTCTGTTTATAAAATAAAAAGATGCCCTGGCTCTCGGGTACATGTACATTATATAAAGGGTCTCTGGATCACATTAGCACACCTTCACTTCGGATGCAGAAAATCACTTCCATATCACAGGCAACAGCAAAACCATTTGTATCACAGGACAGTCAAAAATGAAAAGGAAACTGAAGCAGAAGGGGAAAAAGAAAGATGAACCACGACACCAGTTTCCTTCCCACATTTCCCATAGTTCTTCTCTTTTTACTCTACACGAGACAAGATCTTTAGGAGGAACCTGAAATTCAGAGGACCTCTTTCCCTTTAACAAACCACTCTGCCAACTTCTCATCCGCTTTTTGACCTCCCAAGATGCAGAAGTACTTCAGGAAAGCGGTTCGACGAGCAAGGAAAGCTGCAGGCAGGGGTTTGCAAAGTCTTCTGCTAAACATCGCTGGCAGAACATCGCAGGTTCCTCAAAAGGTGCCAGATTCTTCACACAGAAAGAGTATTCCCAGGCTAAAATTCATATGCAAGTTTTCAGGTGTGTGTGTATATATATATATATATTTCTGACAAATGCAGAGGAGAGGACAGAAGAAGCAGAAAAAGACACACTTCTGAAATTATATACTTCTCCTCAATACATTTGATTACTTTCACGGTATTTCAGCTCTAGGTGAATCCAGCTCTTGAGCTGGATTTCAGTTAGAGGGAACATATACTTCTATTTCTCCAGCTATAAAATAAATCTGGAAAATGTGTTACAAATCTCACCCTTTACCAGGCAGCTTTTATTTCATCAGAATACCTACTTCTGTGCACATTTTATTTCTTCACTACTGGAAATGGCAATGCCTCCATGTGAAACAAGACTAGAGTACTTCCAATTGCAAATCTGTTTTTATCAAATGTATATTACGGACACAATACTACAAATAAACTGAAGCATAAAAACGAGCAAGGAACCATTTCAAATTCTGCAATGGGTAGGGAGCGTCTCCTCTTTACAGAGGTCAACCTGCAACCAAATGGGATGCAAACAGGACACGATGCACCATGAACTTGTTGAGCATTTCTTCACAGAAAAAAAAAAAAAAAATCAGTGATATTTTATAACAATCGGGTTCTCAAAGGAATCATAGAATGGTGAGGGTTGGAAGGGACCTCTGGAGATCATCGAGTCCAACCCCTTCTACCAAAGCAGGATTACCTAGAGCAGGTCACACAGGAACGTGCCCAGGAGGGTTTAGAAAGTCTCCAGAGAAGGAGACTCCACCACCTCTCTAGGCCGCCTGTTCCAGGCTCTGTTACTCTCACAGTGAAGAAGTTTCTCCTCATGTTGAGGTGGAACTTCCTGTGTTCTAGCTTATACCCTTTATTCCCTGTCCTATNCCATCATATTTTAAAGGGAAACTTTTCAGAGCTAGTCAGATGCCTTTCCATAAATGAGATGATCACTTCAGGAACTAAGCTACGCTGCAAGGCAGAGGGACTGAGGCAGAAGGCAGACGCCTGGGGAAGAGTGGCTGGAGAGCTGCCTGGCAGAAAAGGACATGGAGGTGTTGGTTGACAGCCAAAGGAACATGAGGTATGTGCCCAGGCGGCCAAGGAGGCCAACAACATCCCGGCCTGTATCAGAAATGGTGTGGTCAGCAGGAGCAGAGAAGTGATTGTGCCCCTGCATTCGGCAGTTTGAGTACTCTGTTCAGTTTGGGGAGCCACAGCATAGTAAAGACATCGAGGTGCTGGAGCGGGTACAGAGCAGGACAATGAAGTTGGTGAGGGCTCTGGAGAACATGTCTTGTGAGAAGAGGATGACAGAACTGTGATTTTATAGCCTGGAGAAGAAGAGGCTGAGGGGAGACCTTATTGCTCTCCACAACTACCTGAAAGGAGGTTGTAATGAGACCAGCGTTGGTCTCTTCTCCCCAGTAACTAGTGATAGGACAAGAGGAAATGGACACAAGTTGCACCAGAGGAGGTTTAGACTGGACATCAGGAAGCATTCCTTTATTGAACGAGTGGTGAGGCCCTGGAACAGGCTGCTCAAGGAGTGGTGAAGTCACCATCCCTGGAGGTGTCCGAAAAACGAGCACATGTAGCACTCTGGGATATGGTCTAGTGGCCATGGAGGTGTTGGACTGAAGGTTGGACTTGATGATCTCAGAGGTCTTTTCCAACATTAATGATTCTATGATTCTATGACTTGCACTGATTACTTAGGAGACTGGGACTAGCAAATTAATAAAACCATAAAATCCTAAAAAAACCCACAAAACCCTGCAAAAGGCCAAAGCTGATACTGCTTTTTCTGTCTTTTCTTGAGAGGGGAAAGAGTTAAATCTAAGGCTAAGTGCCAAGGAAGCCTCCAGCACCACAATACCAGGCAACCTTACCCTTATAACTCTACATTGTTTTTAAATAAGACATCTGGGCACCACAGCCAGGATCTTTTGTTTAACACCAACTCATAAATTAATTACAAAGCAGGGACTGAAGGTCAGCGTAGTTCAAAGAAACAATAACACGCAGTACCTGCAATTGCTTGGCAAGAAATACTTTTAAAATAAATACTTCTAAAACCTGGGGTGCAGTAGGCCAGATGTTCACAAGGAGGCACGTCTTCCCACCCCTGAGCCTCTTCAATCAAGTGGTTATACCCTCTCTCCCAAAACCAGAGGTCACAGATGACAAAGTTCAGTCTGTGTCTCCAGCATTCTGAGGTACAGCTTTAGCCACTGCAGAAGTGGAATGACTACTGCAGAAGAGAGAGAAATGGCATAGAATCATAGAATCATCA
>WEIS01038185.1:30603-66896 GCA_013389965.1 Todus mexicanus | reverse complement strand
CCAGCAGAGATTAAACCATGACATGTAGCTGAAGTCAGCACCTCTCCAGAAAGTGGATCCGTGCCAGGGCAGGGTCTGGCTACACTATTTTGATCCTGTAACGCTCACCAGCGGTGGTTTATGTCTCTTTGCCTGCTGTGGTAGTCACGTTGCTTTCTCTTGTATTTTTTTGCAGATATTCTACAGAGTGGTAGCAGATATTGAACCAGGAGAGGAGCTCTTGCTGTTCATGAAGAGTGAAGATTATTCACATGAAACAATGGCTCCGGACATTCATGGTTAGCCACTTGTGTACTATCTAGTCTAATAGAAAGTATCATTGAAATTAAGCAAATAACTGGGGACTTTCATTCTTTGTTGGGATGGCTTCATTGCAGCCAGGGAGAAGCTGGACCACAGTTGTATTTGTCTTATCTTCTGCCCTTCTGTTTCTCTGAAAGCTGCTTAATGAATAAGTGAGTCTAATGTTATCACAACTCCTTCAGTCCCTCTGAAGGGTGAGTCTGCTCTCAAAAGTGATGCTAATATTTGCATTGAGAATTCTCTATTCTCTTTGTCACTCCAAACAGGAGTGTAGCTTCACTTCAGCGTTAGGTTTGAATGCAACTGAGAGTTGCTTTATTCGATGTTGCATTTTCTACCTAGTAATCTGGTGAGCTGGAGTTTGCATAGTCGATGCTTCTCAGCAACCTGCAACTGCTAATTTCATTCAGGTTTTAACCTTGCTTACCTCCTTGGTGGAAACACAGGTCTGCAGATGTAACTGAGGCAGTAGTAAGACTTTAAAGTTGAAAGTCTATCATTTTGTGGGTGTTGCAAAAGGAGAAGAGCTCATGTCCTTATCTCTAGGTTGTGCTCCTCTTGCAGGACCTGGATGAACCCTGATTATAGCTTACTATTTGTCATTTAGCCAAACAACTGTTATTGTGTCATCTTGAAAAGATAAAATCTCATGTTGTTAATGTTGTTGTCACTTGTGAAAACTTCTGAGCCGTTCTTCTTCCTTGCGCTCATTCGTTACTCCTTATATGGACCATCAATAGAAAATCCAGCAGACAAAAACCATCATGGGATGCTCTTCTCCAAGTTCACTTTGGGGGGATTTTCTTCAGCTAATCTATTCTTTTGCAGGAATTACTAGTTAACAGAAGGCAGTATTTATGCCAAAGTGACACCCTGTATAACCCCATTTAGGAATGTCTATAAACACAGTGAATTTTGTCCTAAACGAGTGTTACGAGATCCCTGTTGGATGTCACCTGGGCAATTAACAAGTGATATTGCACTGTCCTGTATTGTAGAACTAAAGCATTATTATGAAGTGTTTAAAGGCATCCTTGTTTCTCTTGAGGTTCTTCTCTTTTTCACCCAATAGCCTTTAATTTAACCACATGGTCATCAAATGCCTGGTGAATGATAATTAAAAGTGACTGAAAACTGATGTTTCCCTCTGCCCAACCCATTTGTCTTCCAGAGGAGCGCCAGTATCGCTGCGAGGACTGCGACCAGCTCTTTGAATCCAAGGCTGAGCTGGTAGACCACCAGAAGTTCCCCTGCAGCACACCTCACTCCGCTTTCTCCATGGTGGAGGAGGACTTCCAGAAAAAGCTAGAGAATGAGAATGACCTTCAGGATGTGCATGAAATCCAGGAGTGTAAAGAGTGCGATCAAGTCTTCCCAGACTTACAAAGGTAGGAGCAGATATTTAAAATGTGACCGAATTCAGGCAAATACTGGATTGGCTTCGGTCAGATCATGCAGGGAATCAGCCAGGACAGGATCTGATACCTTCATCTTCTGCATAAACCAAAGATGAAAGTGAGTAAGACTTCTGTGCTGGTTAGTGGTTTATGGCATAGAGAGCAACTGTCTCAATAAACCAGAAATTTGTTCCTTGGACCGAAGTCCTTAGTGGGGACCTTAAATTAAGAAGTAGATCTTCCTGACAGTCAGGTCTTTAGCTGGCATGAATTGAGCTATTTATTTTTTGCGGCAACTTAAAATACTGTATTGCAATGCAGGTTACAGCAAATTTTGCAAATTACCGAAAGGTGTTGAGAGCACGCAGGAGCTTCTGCAGCGCATCCTTCAAAGATTCATATCTTAATGCTCTCAGGACCGAGGGAAGGTTGACCTCAGCCAACATTTGAGAGTAATGCTGGGATATCTCAATATCCAGATCCTGGGCCAGATCCTCCACTGTGCTAAAGCCGTGTGTTTCTTAGGAAACTGGTTTAGAGCAGCAGACTGGGGCCAGTATCTCTTGCTTTCAGCTGGAGTCTGTAGCACAGCTCCCACACTGCCTCCTCTCTTCATGTTGTGTGGGCACAACCTTGGTGACTATCAACTGCCCTTTTAGGGACAACAGTGGATGTATTTGCATTACTCAATAATCATACACCACTTAAATATTGACTTGTAAATTTAGAGTATTTTATTTTTCATAGAAATCTTTACTAGCCCATGGTTCAAGATGTTGCGGTGTCTCTTGGAGGTTAGCATGGATTTCTGCACGCCCAGGGTTAACGCCTTGGGCCAACTGCTCCTGGATGCTTCAGGTGCTGGTTCGGCAGGATGGAACCCTCACTCCCAAAACACAGATGCCTCCTTAGCTCCTCACATGGGGTGTCTCAGACCAGTATATCCTATGACCTGATCCTTACACTTTGACAAAATGAATGACATCAAAATGAAAAGATGATGTGCCAAACGCTGCTCCTCGCATACAAGCTCAACCGTGCTAAGTGGGAATTTGTGCAGGCACAAGGTCTTACTCACTGGCTGATATTGAGCAGTATGAGGCTCCATATGTATAATTTTCAATGTGAGTGATGGATTTGAAGGGGCTGATGTAGGTAGATTGAGTCGAAAGGGTTGCGGGTGAGGTGGGAGTGTGGGCTATAACATTTTTCCATGTTGTGAGTTATTCAATGTTAAAGTTCTTTTCTGCCTGCAAACCAGAGGATGATATCTAACATATGGGAATCATTGAGGAAATGTAAATTTAGCTTAAAATATTAAATATTGAAAAGCAAGGGCAGAAAACAAAGAACGAGTCATCATAAATAGATGGGCAGTACTGTGAGAGAGAGAAAAATGAGAGAATGCAGTCATTCTCTGAACTCTTGAATTATTGAAAGCCTAATACACCACAAAGACAGTTCACAGCAAAAAAAAAAAAAAGTACCAAAGTGTGCTATAGCCAGATTATATAAAACAAAAGGCCCAAATGAGCCATGTTTGAGGGTGTGCGAAATGAAATGGAGAAGGAGCTGAGCAGGAAGATGGAGATCTGGGGGACCAGGACTGCCCGGTGCTGATGGCAGATCACGTAGCCACGACAGGCATCTGGGAGCTGGTACCAGCACTGGGGACAAGAATCTCTCAGGTCTTATGGCAAGTTTGTTTAGCAGTCCATGGTGGAGAGTCAGTTACAGAAGTACTGGGAGGGGAAGCCAGAATTATTATTTTTTTTTCCCCTGAAGAAAGGAGACTGAGAGGAGTAGAAGCAAAGAGTGTCCGCAGGGTGAAAGCGTTTCCATTACCCATGGCTGGCTGAGAATGGAGGTTGCTATTTGGGCTGCGCAAGCCAAACGAGGCTGTAAACCCACAAGGTTTTGTCCATTGGTTCAGCAGAGATCACTGGGAGCTTCACTTGAGGAAAGATTGATCCAGTTTGGCTAAACCCCCCAATTTCTAGTGGCTTTTCTGTGAATCCACTCTTACACTGTGTAGTAGTCGTTCCTCGAGCAATGGTGTGAGTTACGACTCTGTGTGGCCAAGCAATACAGGTGTTTAAAAAATTTGATTCAAATGAATAATAAAACAAGAATTCAAAAAATTCAGGGCTGAAAATGAGCTTGAAGACGTGCAACAGAAATTAGGTGGAGCTTGAATACTCTGCTAATAGGTTGAATAAATGACTAAGAATGAATTAATAAACAGCTGCATAATTGAACACAGTTAATAATAACCAAATACAACTTTGGTTATAGTGTACCCTATTTAGAGGGGGGTTTATGCTCATCCTGTCCTATTCCGCTGAAGTTACTCCTCATGTATTCCTGCTTTAAGAAAAATAACTCTCCTATCAAAAGAATGGAGTAATGTCAGGTAGTGGTATCCAAGGTGTGGTTAGAGGGGAAGTCGTAAAGTAAAATAATTCAGACTTCAAGGAAAAGTTACCAAAGTGAAATACTGAGAGGTGTATAAAACAACCTCCCTGGAGCGATGGCAGCAGCATTTGCACGTGGCCTGGTAAAACATGAGAGGATATGTTGTTCTGGTAGGGAGGAGGATGTTCTGCCTCCCTTCTGGGATGATCCTGGTGCTGAAAGAAGTTGGGTCAGTCAGGATTGGACCTTTGGGGCTTCTGTATTTATTTATTTTTTTAATGTAACTATGTGCTCTGCTGTCTCCTCTTCCTATAAACTGCGGATAACCCTACGTGTGTGTGCTACCTCACTGTGCCCTATTCCTGTTTCTGCAGCCTGGAGAAGCACATGCTGTCCCACAGCGAGGAGAGGGAGTACAAGTGTGACCAGTGCCCCAAAGCTTTTAATTGGAAGTCCAACTTGATACGTCACCAGATGTCTCATGACAGTGGGAAGCACTACGAGTGTGAAAACTGTGCCAAGGTACAGTGAATTTGTAGGCTGCCTGGTGCTTCTTATGTTGCTGAATATATGGGAGCATGGAAATGGGAATGCCTGGGGCTGGGGTGCAGGAGGGCATAGAGCTTCTGCCGTGATTCAGATGGTTTCTCAGGGGTTTACACTTCTACTTTTACAAATATGTTATTTTTGTACCCCTTTTGATTTGGAAATGGCTGTGGAGCCTGAAATGAGTGCTGATGCAGAATCCTGAGCATCCCCAAGCACAGGGCTTGGTCCCTCAAAGGACTAGTGGGGTGTAAGAACATGACTGAGGGGGCAGAAGCCTTGGGGAAATGCAGGGTGAATGGGTTCCTGATGCTGTGTAGGGATCAGAAACTTCAGGACACTACTGCAATATAAATCCTAATAAGAAATAGTGATGGGCCCCAGCTGCACTAAGTGGGTGCAACTATCTCATCTCCAGAGCATCTCTATCACTTCCCAGCAGCGGGCTTGCTGTGTAGGTTATTTGTGTAGGATGTGGTGCTCTGCATTGCTTATTTTTAGCAGACTCCCAAAGCTTGGGCCTTTCACATGAGGACTTTGTTGGTTTTAAGTACATTTGCTGCAATAATGGGAATTTTATATTGAGCTGATGCTCGTGAGACACAGCCAAGCCCTGGATGCCAGGACTGTGTCGTGTACAGGATTTTTCACTGTCACACGCTCAGTTGTCACTAGGAAGTATTTCTATTGCAGTAATGCTTAGAGAGTTGAAGCGAATACATCTTGTCTCGTTTTCTGTGGAGATCCTTACCTCAAAAGCAGAATTTGTAATGTCAGGCTCAATGCATCTGCTGCCACAGCTGCAAAGAGGGTAGCAGATCCACCAAATACTTGGCTGATCCTGGGAAACTGAGGCCCCATTCTGAAGGCACATCTCCCATTGATGCACATCAGGGAGGTTTTTAATCTTAAATGATCCCAAATTGCTCCAAGGTTTGAATTTTAAAAGACTCTTGTAATAACTGGCTTCTTCCGCAGTCAAGTTTCTTGGTTAATCAGTACTCATTTCCTAGCAGGTTTTCACGGACCCCAGCAACCTTCAGAGGCATATTCGTTCCCAGCATGTTGGGGCTCGTGCTCACGCTTGTCCAGAGTGTGGTAAAACCTTTGCCACTTCTTCCGGCCTCAAACAGCATAAACACATCCACAGCAGTGTCAAACCTTTTATATGTAAGTCTTCAACTAAACATCTTTGGTTAAGTGTTATTTCTTTTTGTGGTAAAGCAGCGTTACGTGGAAGGAGGAGGTTGCTTTGGCCTCCCTTTGACTTTCCCAGCAGTTTCACAGGGGCTATGAGTTACTGAGTTCTGGGTAATTTATACATTATTTTCTCATGATTCTCCTTTTCAGACACGCACAATATGCTGTATAAATGTACCTGCTCTCCCTGGGAACATTTTCAATGCGCAGATCGAATGGGGAGTGGGATTTAGGGGGAAGGAGTTGTGCCAGGCTTGGTGGCTTCAGCCTCATTGCTTTGCACCATACCAGGCTGGCTGCTCTCCTTCTGCTACTCTCCATGAGCAGCAACCGCCCGTACTAAGCCCTGTGCTGGATCTGGCCCTGCTGCTTGGGCAGTGTTGGTGCTGGCACAGGGGAGGGGGTGGCAGTGCCAGGGTGGGCAGGGGGAGGGTGGCAGCGGCTGCCACCATGGCTGGGACATGCTGGGAACTAGGCAGAGCCAGCAGTATCTGGAAGGCTGCTTTGCTTCAGGAGTTAATTTTGGGCGACAGTCTCTACAACAGACGCTATGACTTTTGCTGGAGTCAGATAATCAACCTTAGAGGCGGCGAATTGCAGTCAGAGGAGCTCGCCGCACTCTTTGAGGCTCCTTTGCATGCCCCAGATTCAAGTATTGAGTAGAGCTATCGGATCTTTGTCAACAGCTGCTCCAGCAATAAAACTTGCCTTGTATGTGGACCTGACTCTGTACTGGGCTGTAAATTGAATCCTCAAAGTCTCACGGGTTGTGTTTACTTTTGAGCCAGATCCTGCTGGGAGATGGGGAAGCTGGGTACACGGTCATGTTGCAGGTTGCTTTCGCCCCCTTTCAACAGGGAACCAGAGGCAGAAAAGATTTCAGAATATTGTTCTTGTTAGTGCTGATCTCCACCACAGCCTTTTCAGGCACTTGCTATGGCTTGAAAGGCACCTTGTGGCCACCTCCCCTACTTGTCTGCTGAACTTCTTTATTTAATAATATAACTTACCAATTATTAGCTAAAATATCAACACCACACCTGGACAAAAGCATCAGATAATTCCTCAAGAGGAGGAGTACTGGCTTGAAAGACTCATCTGTGTAAAATCTGTATACCTGGCATTGGGTTAGATAATACTTTTGGGTTTGTCTTCTTCAATGAGAAAATATATAACTAGATTCCGTAATAAATATCACTAATAATTTTTAAACTTGATTACAGGTTAAGTAATTACACTTCAAGATGATATTTATTGGAAAATCTAATAATCAGTAACTTCTAGCTAGGTAGGAAGTCTTCAGGTGTCCCCTACACGAAAGTCTCTAAGTGGCATTTCTCATAAATGAAATAATCTCTCGAATGCTATTTGTTGCTATTTATTCTGATAAATCAAAACAGCAACCAGTATTCTTCATATGTACAGTATGAGGGATTGAAACCCATTGAGCAACCTCCAAATAACAGCCATGTAATTGTGAAACAAAAAGGGTTTGTAGACCACATGTTTGATAGGCTTTGCTGAGTGATGGGAGGGAGGTAGGGTCACCTAAAGGAGGTATCTGTTTTCCACCAGAAGGCCACACACCATGATTTACTTGTACCAAGTATGTTTATGGCAACTGTCTCTTATTATAGTGCACCACCCAAGCTTGAGTGAAAACTCACCAACACTAAGGTAATTACTCACTGACTTTGCAAAATCTCCACCCTCTCCAAATAGAAACCACATGCCATAATAGACTGAACACACTCAAAAATAGTACTTACAGTAATTTTTTTAATGAGCAGAAAATATGCAAACTTAACTGCTGGCTAATTCGAGGTCCAGAGACAATCATAGTACAAAGTGTGAGGAGGCACGAGATGAAGTTTTGTAATTTAGGAACCAGATTTGGGGTTTGTGTTAAACCTGGGGTCTGTAGAGAACAAAAAGCTGCAAGGAGAGAAGCTTCCCATACAAGTTAGTTGCTTAAAAGTATGGCGCTGAGATTTTAAAGAGTGTAATGAGATGCAATAGGAGAAATCAAACCCAGCTTCTGTTGCTTTGATACGTGGAAGCAATTAAAGTTGATAACTGTCTCCCATCTACTAAAGTTTAAGCAAAACTTTGCTTGGAGATAAAAATCATGTGATGAAAAAGAGGTAGGTCTTGTAATATGAACTTATTTGGGGAGTCCTGGCTCCTAGGAATGTCCATGAGGGTCAAGGTGATGCAGTCCATTTAGAGACTGAGTCTTCTCCAAAATCAGTGGGGCATTGAGTGTTTACTTCACTGATGCCACGTTACACACAGACTTCAGGTGATGGTCCCCAAGAGTGAGACTATGCTGGGGAATAAGTTCTTTGTACCTGAGCCCAAATTTCTTTGCTAGCCTTGAGAACCCATGGATTGAACAGTTAAATACAAAAGGCACCTTGAGCAAGGAGCACCTCATTAAATAGTTTTAAATAACTTCTGTCCTCTAAAAGGTAGAGTCGTCAGTAGAACTGTTAATTGTTTAAGATTGTAATAATCAATATTTACATGTTCAAATGGTATTGCCATTATTGGTTTAATTTAGTTTTAAAACTGAGGTAAAATATGTTTAGTGAAGTGATTAATTTGCATGTCTCTTAATAGATTATAAGGATATCTTTCGACTGTGTGTATTTTTGCTTTTCTCCGGAGTAAAATATTCCTCAATTCTGTTAATTTTTGAATATATTAATGAGAAGAATAATGTATCGATGTTCTTTAAAGGATGACTTCCCAAACTTTTGGAAGACCAAAATTGTGCCAATACACCCCTTTTCACCCAGTGGCCCCTCTTGCCTACTTGAGTGAAGTGTTACATTTAATGCACTCATGTGAATAAGAAGCAGGCCCTCAAAATAATCTGATTGAAAATCAGAAGTTCACTTAACAGGATTTATTTTTAATTATACATTAACCTCACCTTGTAAGTGTATGCATTGGAGATTTTTTCTTTTCCTGTAAAAGTATCTATGATCTGATGCTTTGCTGCTGTATGTTAGACGTAACTCTGTCAGTGTTGATAGAGTCAAGCAGAGCAGTTGGCCCATAATACCCGAGATGAAGTTTGTGCAAACTTATGGATGTGTCACTTGATTCATCATTTTGGTCAGTTAAATTTTGATTTTATTTTTTTTTGTGATCAACCTGATGTGAGCAGTGGGAGTTTTTTGTGTAAGGCCTCAATGGTGAAGGTAAGGGGCCTGATTCTTTACCACGAAGTATGGAGGTGACTTTTGTTTGTGGGAGCAGAAACCTTATGCCTGCAATTAGGCTAAAAATAAGAAAATAGAAAAATCAGAGCTTTATATTGCAACAAATAAATGTCAAATAATTCTATATTAAATAAAACCAGTTCTGTGTTACAGAGGCAAATATTTTCCAAAAAAACCCCCCAGAAAGTCCTTATCCAGAGAAAATGAAGATTTTTAAAGGAACTAGAATACTTTTTCTCTCTATCTTTTCCTTTATTTTATTTTGCTGTACTTCTCCTCTTCTCTCTACTCTTCTCTACTTTCTTTTCTCTCTCTTCTCTCTCCTTTTCTCCTTTTCTCTTCATTCTTGTCTCTCTCTTTCCTTTCTCTTCCATCATTTTTCTTCTTCCCTTTTCATTTTATTTTTCATTTTCTCTCTTTGCTTTCTTGCCTTTCCTCATCAATGAAGATTTCCAGCAGGAATAGCCACTGATACACAGCAACCAACATTCTTCCTGAATTACCGCATTGCAAGTTTCCTGTGTTTGGGCTCAATCCTGCACTCACTACCTAACGAATTGTCCCGGGGATGTCAATGGGACATGCACAGGGGGAAAATGGGTGGATCGGGCAGAATCAGGCCCTCAAACAATAGGAACATTGTTGCTGAGATATGAAGCAGGCTGCTGAAGAGGTAAACAGTTAAGAGATGACAACAAGCGGTCAAGTTTCTCAAGGGCAGAGATTGAGAGGAGCAGGAAGGTTAGCGCGGGCCCCGGTGCGAGTGGAAGTTAGAGGACGTGATTGCAGTTCATGGGAACCGAGGGTGCAGGATGGGATACATTCAATTCAGTTTCCTTTGCAGGCTTAAAATAGAGCCATTGTAAATTATGTCAGTCTGTCTCGAATCATGAAAATGATTGTTAAAAAGGCCTCCGAATACACAATGCGTATTGTTGTGGAGCTTTGATGTGTGAAAGATGAGAGCGTATGATATAACGCAAATTAAATAAAAATAAAGTGGCCGCATGCTTTTTCCTGGGTGGAAAAAAAAAAAAAAGGGATTTGTTACAGAGGGATAATGCTGCTGACTGATAATCCTCTGGCCTTGGAGGCTGGAGCTGATCCTGTTAGAAGCAAAGTAGGGCAGAGGTACGGGCAAATTTGAGCATCATGAAGAGCAGAAGACGTAGTGCAGCCTTAGGACTTACCCGATGCCTCTGTTTGTCCAGAGGATGCCCATAGAATACCAGGTTGGAAGGGACCTCAAGGATCATCTAGTCCAACCTAGCTGACATCAAAAGTCATTGGGGAGCTGAGCGTTACCCTCTTCCAAACCGCGTTTCAGCTTACAGACCTAGAACTTGGTTGCTGCCCCTATTTGCTCCCTCAGGTTTGTAGCAGACAGAAGTCGAAGGACCTGTCAAATCCCGGTGGCTTCAATGACGTGATTCACTCTTTGTAGTGTCTCACCACTTTGAGGCTCCTGCTACTGAAAGTGGGTGCTGGAATTTGTGCTCCAATGTGCCAATTGTGACAGGCTTGGTCAGGCTCAGGACCTCAAGGTGATCTCCTCCCCTCTGTGGTTTCAGGCTTTCTCCAAGCACTGCTTTTGTGAGGCTGAAGCTATTCATGTCCCAGAGGAGTTTGGAAGGAAATCTATTGAGCTGTTTTGAGCATCAGACATGCAAATAGATACAGCTGCTTTCTTTAAGGAAATTGTTTTTTAAATATAGGGTTGAGGTTTTTTTTTTTTTCATGTACAAGAGACAAATAAGCAATATTAAGACTAGTAAAGTTATTAAGATACAGAATTCAGAGTTACAGCATCCCAGACACCTGTAGGGACTGTGTGTATTATAAAAACACAAATGCTTTGGATGTATGAGAGTTCTAGACTGAGGCTACTCAGGCTGTAGCCTGAAGTTTCCTGAGATAAAATTCCTAACTATAAGTGAAAAAAAAAAAAAGTTTGTTAATAAAGTTATGCACTTAGAAATACCTGGTTGTCCCCTCCTTCACCTCTTTCATATCCTTGCAGTCGAAAGCTCTGTGAGGCACCTTTGTCTATCTCCTGTCTGGTCCTGCAAATATTTATTTTAATGACTAACTTTCTGCATGTGAATAGTGACATAAATGAATGTTGTTTGAAGAGATGAGTGCTCACTCATGTGGGAACACCATGGGTTCATATGGTGTCACAGCACCAAACTATGGGTCTTGATGGGGTTCTGGGTGCTAATGCAACATGGAATAACGATACTGAATATGCAGTACTGTGCAATGCAAAGAGCAAACAAGAAAACTGTTGTTTACTGATTTCAGATGTTTTCTGGTTTGTTGGAGTGGGTTGTGGTGCTGTCTTTAGACATTTGTCTGCTCGGATGCCTTGCTTTGGAAGAGTACAACAGCTTTTTGTACATTTGTGCACCCAGACTTCTCCTTCGAGCTTCCTAATTGACATTTGGCGGGTTAAAAAAAATGGTGTTATTTGCAAAATTTTGAGGGTGGTGGTGGGCAATGATCATAAAGCCTGAGATGTGTTGTTGTTGTTGTTTACATACAGGTGAGGTCTGCCATAAATCCTATACTCAGTTTTCAAACCTTTGTCGTCATAAGCGCATGCATGCTGATTGCAGAACCCAAATCAAGTGCAAAGACTGCGGACAAATGTTCAGCACTACGTCTTCCTTAAATAAACACAGGAGATTTTGTGAGGGCAAGAACCATTTTGCAGCAGGAGGATTTTTTGGCCAAGGCATTTCACTTCCTGGAACCCCAGCTATGGATAAAACGTCCATGGTTAATATGAATCATGCAAATCCGGGCCTTGCTGACTATTTTGGAGCCAATAGGCATCCTGCTGGTCTTACCTTTCCAACAGCTCCTGGATTTTCTTTTAGCTTCCCTGGTCTGTTTCCTTCAGGCTTGTACCACAGGCCACCTTTGCTACCTACTAGTTCTCCTGTTAAAGGACTACCGAGCACAGATCAGACAAACAAAAGTCAAAGTCCCCTCATGACAAATCCGCAGATACTGCCAGCCACCCAGGATATTTTGAAGGCACTAAATAAGCAACCATCAGTAGGGGAGAATAAGCCAGTGGAGCTTCAACCAGAGAGGTCCTCTGAAGAGAGGCCGCATGAGAAACTCAGTGACCAGTCAGAGAGTAGTGACCTTGACCTTGACGATGTCAGTACCCCCAGTGGCAGTGACCTGGAAACCACCTCGGGCTCTGATCTGGAAAGTGACATTGAAAGTGAGAAAGAGAAATTTAAAGAAAATGGTAAAATGTTCAAAGACAAAGTAAGCTCTCTGCAGAGCCTGGCTTCAATAAATAATAAGAAAGACCACAGCAATCATTCCATTTTCTCACCATCCTTAGAGGAGCAGACTGCGGTGTCAGGAGCGGTGAATGATTCTATAAAGGCTATTGCTTCTATTGCTGAAAAGTACTTTGGTTCAACAGGACTTGTGGGGCTACAAGACAAAAAAGTCGGAGCCTTACCTTACCCTTCCATGTTTCCCCTCCCGTTTTTTCCAGCATTCTCTCAATCAATGTATCCATTTCCTGATAGAGACTTGAGACCGTTACCCTTGAAAGTGGAACCCCAATCACCCAGTGAAATAAAGAAGATCCCAAAGGGAAGCTCTGAATCTCCCTTTGACCTCACCATAAAGCGTAAGGAGGAGAAACCTCTTACTCCCATACCCTCAAAGCCAACAGGCCCCTCTGCAACAAGCCAGGACCAGCCTCTAGATCTCAGCATGGGCAGCAGAAGTCGAGCCAGCAGCACAAAACAAGCTGAGCCCCGGAAAAACCATGTCTTTGGAGAAAAGAAAGGAGGTGACCTTGAGCAAAGGAAAACATCGGAGTCCTTGCAGCATGCCAGGCCCACCCCGTTCTTTATGGATCCCATTTACAGGTAATGGACCATCTGCTGCCTTTCAGCATCCTTTGGTACATCCTAGGTCTGCCAGGGCAACCTGCCTGTGGATACAGAACAACCCTGTCCTCATCCCACCGTCCTTGGAGGTGTCATGCCACCACTGGGGCGCAATCTGCTAACGCTGCAATTAGCAAGTCTTCATGACTGTCCTCATTGAAGGGAGTCATTAATTTAACCTGTGCAGCTTGACATGGAGAAGTTGAATGTATTCTTTTACCCAGCCACGAATTGGCCTCAGTATTGAATGTTTGTATATTTACTGTGTATTTGACATCACTGGTTTGCCCCAAATTCCTTTTCTTCCAAAATGCTGCCCACTCACCTCAATTGCCCTTTATCTTCCCCTGGAAATCAGAGAGCATTTCACCAGGGCACCAGTTGTACACTACCTTCCTAGTTCCTCCTGAATTAAGTAGGAGGACCTCATAAATCCAACAAAGAAGAAAATTTGCCTAAGGTGTATAAAAAGTATGATAATTGAGAGTGATTTCTGCCCTTTTTTACCATTATTTGAGCAACAAGTTGATTCATCTGAGCATTTCATTGATACAGTTGAAGGTGCAGTGTCCTGGTGTGTACAAAGCCCAGCTGGTGGGTGAGTTAATCTGATCTACCTTATGAAATCAATGGGAGCCGTGTTGGCTTTGATGGGGGCACAAGCAGATGCTGTCAGCAAGCTGAGGTTTTAAAAACCAGTGGTGAAATCCTGACCCCTTGGCATTTCCCAGTAGTGCCGAGATGGATCTCACTGTGATATGGATTTCACCTGCATCCTGTGTGCGTCAACCCCTCATTGCCCTTTGCCTTCCTGCTCATCTATCTGTAACCAGCCAATGTCATGCATCTCAATTAGTCTGGAGAAATATTAGCCATAAAAATATTTGTCGGTAATATAAATGAGTGATTTTACAGCCTACTGTTAAAAGACAAAGGTACTGCCATGCAAATGATGTTAATTTATTACTTTATCTGAAAAAAAAAAGGTACTACGGGCAAAGTTTTTGGTGAATGCTCTCACCTGAGACAACAGGTCCGTGTTATGAAGAAGCAGGATACGATGCTATTTACTGGGATGGTTTTAATCATGCCAGATTGATATCTGTATTAGACCACAGGTTTTCTTTACGTCATATTCATTTGAAATGCCTGAAGCAGTGGAAGTAATGATCCATGGTTTATGGTCCCACGTTACAAACCAATGAAATCTGTACAAATTCTGGCAGCATAGCATGAGGCTGTTTGTTACTGAGCCTTCGTTTGAGATAATCTACATACAGACAACAGGATCTGTTCCTTAAACTGTGTATCAGTAACAGCAAAAGAAAAAAACCCTCAAATTTCCACACTGCTTCTGGATTATCTGTGCTATTTCGCTGCCTAAATACTTGCAAGTTGATTGCAGGCTTTACTGCTGGCATATCAGATGCAGTGAGTTCCTACGAGCCCTCCTTTTGTGCTCTGCTTGTGCGTGGTCATGACCAAGGAGAGGTTACCAGGACAGTGCCTGCGATATCTTGCATGGATAGATGAGAAGGGACCCATTGCTCAAGGCTGCTGTTGCCTTGAATCATGTCCTCTGAGTTTCCTTACTTCTTCATAAAAGTGCTCGGCAGTTAGTAATTAGTTCCTATTATAATTATTGCCAGTCTTTATATATAGGATTATTTCCTGTGTAAATCATATTATCTTTAAATCACAGCCCCTACCCTCATTAATGAGTTGTATGCGGGAATGCAGAGTTGACTGTACTTCCGTATCTTTAACTGTTATCTCTGAGTAACAAATGACTTGATGTATAGTTGACGATGATAAACATGAGTAGCTGTGTAATTATTAACAATAGAGACTGATTGATCACAAGCAAATCTAATTTTAACATTTACAGAGTAGAGAAAAGAAAGTTAACTGACCCACTGGAAGCTTTAAAAGAGAAATACTTGAGACCTTCGCCGGGATTCTTGTTTCATCCACAAGTAAGTATTTTGGGAATTTTGATGTTGTAAACAAGGCTGTTGATGCTTCAAAGCAGGTGCAGAGAAATGAATGCGGCCTTAGTCATTTTTGGATTTCCTAAACTACGCAGTTTTTGCTGTACCATTGTGGTGGAAAAGCGTAAGCATTGTTCTGAGCTTCTTGATGTTTCGCAGATGAAACAACATGTTTTGATTATAGAGGAAGCCAGATTGAAACTACATGTATGGTTTAGAAGTGTGTTCCTCCAAAACTGTAGCATAGCCACCAACACTTACAGTGCCTGTGTCTTCTTCAGCATTTTCCCATACTCCAGGCTGTTGTGGTGAACTCGGTATTGACTACAAGGAGACGGTGTAGCTTCAAAGTCACACCAGCAAAGCTGAGCATCCCAGTTGTTGGTATTTAAGAACTCCCAGAAAAGAGATAAAACTATTCACCCAATGCTTTCAAGTCTCCCAAGCAAATGCTCCATCTCTTTTAGGTAGCTATTGTGGGCTATAGCATGGGCAGTGACCCTGCTCCTTCACGCCTGAAATCTTGCTGTGTGAGAGGGCAGCTGTCTTGTGCATAGACCATAATCCTACTGCTTATTTGCTGGATAACAGAAATTTAGGAAGGTGTCCCTAAAATGGTGTAACTGCAATGTGAATGTAGCATAGAAAGAGGACCTGGAACATCTCTCTTAAGAGGAACAGCCCCAGAGGCCTGGAGCTGTTTAGCCTGGAGAAGACTGAGAGGGTATCTTCTCAATACTTACCAATATCTAAAGAGCAGGGGTCAGGAGGACAGGACCAGACCCTTTTCAGTGGTGCCAAGGGACAACAGGCACACACTGGAACCCAGGAGGTTCCATCTGAACAGGAGGAAAATCTTTGCTGTGAGGGTGCCAGAGCCTGGCCCAGGCTGCCCAGAGAGGTTGTGGAATCTCCTTCTCTGGAGAGATACAATACCCTCCTGGGCAGCGTGGTCTGAGTGACCCTGCTTAGGTTGGACTAGTTGATCTCCAGAGGTCCCTTCCAACCCCCGTCATTCTGTGGTTCTATGACCTGTATGCAAACTATATGTTGCTTTTCTCCAAGAACACTGCACCCTAGTTTTATCCTCCTTGCTCAAGGAGATTTTGCTAAAATTTTGGGTTCAGTTTTATGACTGGAATAGAATACTCTGTATTGACAAATTTGAACCCCTTGCTGACTATGGGCTGTCTCATGCTAATAATGACAGCCCCTATGGGTCTTATATTTTAAGCACTCAACTAGGAGCTGCTGTCTGTGGTTCAGCTTCTTCTGATTCCTGGTCAAACCATACCAATGATCTACTACCACTTGCTTTCCTTTTTTTTCCCTTCAATTGTTGTGTTTTGGTTTTGGGGTTTTGTTTGTTTATTTGTTTCCAATTAAGGCAACAGTTCCGTTATGTCCTAAATTATATAGAATATATTCTGAAATATGGGACTTCTGGAGAACTGGGAAGAGCAACTGATGGTATATATAGTTGCAGATGCACAAACATAGTAATATTGCATGGGTGGAGAGTGCAGAAGAACATCTTGTTCCAATGTTTGAAGGAAGTGATGGATCTATTAAGTATTAAAATTACTGAGAATTCATGTCCACGATTTAATAGCAGCTCAGCACCTTGTGCTGACCTTATTTGCCCAAATTGCAAAGCAAGAAGTAAAAATTGTCATTTTGCAGTAGGTAGTACTAATGCACAAATATGTGAAGAGGAGCTCAATCCTCTTTTTGTTCCCTGATGTAAAACCAGGCTGGTGGTTCTCCATCAAGTGAATGATCCTATTAGAGCAGCTAAGGGGCTGTAAATAAACAGTGAATTATTTAAATGAGGGCACTTTCTGTACTGTATTGATGGAAGAAATGGTATTACTTTGCTTAGTGCTAGCTAGCTCTTCAGAAGGTGTAAACTGATATTGTGTAGTGGAGTTGGATTCAGAGGACTCTGAAGGTTAGTCTGATGGATAGTGGTGGGTAGCATGGTCAGTGGGTGGGAAAGTTAGGAGTTTGGCTGTGGTGGACAAAGAAGGAGTTGGATGCTCTTCTATGTAGCGTTGCATGACTTCGAGTCACATGGGGACTGGAGGAGTGTTAATGGGAGTGAGACGAGGATGCCGGAGGTGTGCAGGTGAAGTGGAGACATTGGACGTTTTGCTGTTAGCAGGCAGGATGTTGGGATTTCACCCTTTGTGAAGCTTTTCAGAGTGTGGGTTAAATCTCTTACTGGTGTCCAAGGAAGGTCCAAGTGTGGTCACCAAGTCCATCAGTGTGAGCAGAAGTTGTCAGATGCCACCTCCCTACCATGGTGCCAGCCAAGGTGGGGCAAAGCCAGCATTCTCTGGCAGGAGGAAGGACACTAGTTGTGCACCCATATTGCTGAACACGTGCACGGGAGTGCACAAATATGCCTGTTACAACTTTTTGCCACATTTCTCATTGTGCAATAATCAAAAAGATCCAAGGTACAGACCAGCTTTTGTTTTATCACTTACCTGGCTGCTGGGGATAATGTCTTTAATTTGGTGTGAGGTGGATGGGTGCGAAGGCCAGGAGTGTAATGTGCACTCTTAATACATTGTAAAAGAAAACGAAACCACCATTGCCAAAACCAGCTTTCTTGCAGACTTTAATGGAAAGGAGTCTGTTTGCAGAGGCAGAGTTTGGCTCGGTATTTATAGAGGACTGGGGAACGGCGTGCGGAAAAGCTGTTTTACCTTTATAGTCCTGTTCACCCCAGTAAAACTGCAGGTGTGGCGTGCGCTGCAAGTTCTCCTTTTCTACTGACAGGTTTGATCTATGTAAAACACAAACATAATTATTGTTTGCGTTCCTGTACATGAAATTATTTCTGAAACTTACCATTTGATGAAACAAGAATTTAATTTCTCTAACTGGATAATATACAATAGGTAACAGATGGATCTTTAAAAAACGATTTCTGAAGTAGAGGTTAAAGATGTAAACCCTGCAGTCCTTACCCTGTCCTTGCATGGGCAAAATTCCTCCCAGTGGCAGTGGCCCAAAAACTATGAAAACTGGATCATTTAGTGACATTTCATAGTAACTTGACATTACAAGGATGGCATTTTTAGGGAGAGAATACCCTGCCGCAACAAATCATTCAGAATAACTTTTTAATTAGTGTCTTTAAATAAAATTTCAATTAGTAGATTGCTTGCAATGAGGGTTCCAACGCAGGAATAATGTGTTGTTTTTGTTTCAATTTTGCTCCCAGTTCCAATTGCCTGATCAAAGAATTTGGGTAAGTTCATTGCTTATATTTTTGATTTAATTGTTTGAAAAAGATTGCATAAGAAAAATATAATATGAAAGATAACTTACCACTCAGTTACGGAGCATGCCATGCATTCCTACAGTGTGTTGTAGCTGTAGTGGAGAAATACCCTCCTATGTCAAATTGGCTTTATTTTTACCTACCTCATCTTGCTGGGTTTTTTTGGTAAAGGCAATGGGAGCTTTACCTGAGAGGGTTTCAAAATGCAGTCTTTGTTTATATTTAATGGAAATTGTTCCAAGCCGTTTCCTTCAGAGATTGCAGGGAAAATTTCAGGCTGAAATCTTGTTAGATTGCGATAGTTATAAATATTTAATCTGTGTTCAAGGCATTAAAATGCAAAGCCTCGGAGGACTTCACGTTTCTATCTCACGTTGGCTTCAGCGGGAGTTAGTTACTTTAATAGCTTTGAAGTTTAGAGCTTAATTGCTCCTTGCCATACTTCAAGCAGAAATAAAACACCCATTTATTTGCCGTGTTTGGGTCAAATTTGTCCTGTGTGTATACTTACATCGTCCCCCCTATGCGAACAGGAATTGTGCTTTTAGTACTGTGGGATAAATTTGAGCTCGCCCTTCTATTTTTATAAAACATTATTTTTAATACGTCGAAATTGTTCATGAAAATAAAAAAAGAAAGCCACAGCAACTACTTTTGCAGATGCAACTCAAGTAACACCGTGTTTTGCTTCTGCATTGCTGGCTCCTCAGCTGCAGCGCTGAACCCATAAATACTTGTCCCAGATTTTTCCCAACCTTTGGGCTTCAGAGAGGAGAGCTGGAGCCAGCCGGCTACGGCTCAGGTCCTGACTCACTCTCGCTCATCGCGACGTGGACTCATTTCACAAGACAAAGCCAGAATTTACCCAAATGAGAGCTGAAATCTTCACGTACTATTTCGCACTTGCATCTCTGGACGGGGCTAATGCTGGAACCCGCAAAGCTGCTGCCCCTGCAGATTGGCACTGAGCCCTGCTCTCCTCTGTGTGCCATCCACAGCGTGCTTCAAAAGCAGCGGTAGACCTTCCCTTTGCATATTTTATTCCTGCAAAGTGATGGTTTATGCGACTGCAAAAGATGCACTAGGATCCTGAGCTGAAAGGAGCTAATCAGGCACCAAAGGACTTCTGTGAGCACCCATAGATGCTGAATGAGCTCAACAGATAGGAGGTAGGGTTAGAGGCCAGGCTTGAAAAGCACAAGAGGTGGTTCTCAAATGTTTTCTTTGCAGTAGAGGGAATTTCAGTGCAGCACGTGAAGAGGCCATGGTTAGGATTTGTGGTTTGGCCCAGAAAAATGGCTCTGTCTGGGCATATTTGGGAATTTGGAAAATCCAGTGCAGTCCCTTCCTTCTGTCTACTTTCCTTGACGTTGGCTTGGTCCTCAAATTTCCATAATCCTGGGGTTTTTTTGGGAGTGTATGTCTCCTGGCCATGCTAGTGCTCTGAGCAGCCGCAGCAGAAATAAGTGCTTAAAACAAAGTGCCTAGAGAAAGGTGCTGATTCATGAATGAATCTTCATCTTGAGAGACTTAAATATGTCACGCGAGCCTTTGTGTCTTAATTCACAGTTGCATGTGCCATATATTTCAAGATTATTTCAGATTGGTTTTCATTGTTTGGCAGGAACCCTATAGTGCAGATCAATGGGCAACACCCTCTCTTGAATGGCCCACAATTTATTTAGTCTGTAGAATCTTTAATCCCTTTCTGATTCCATCAAGAGAAGGTGGCTATAAGGAGGTTCAGATTTCATTAGCAGTAGGTTTACGGAGAATCATTGTAAGGAATTACAATAATTTTACAAAGAAATGAATTTTGGTGAGTGCATTAACAAAGCTTTTATTTCCCCGGGCTTATTTTAGGACACGGTCCATTCTGTTGGGTCAGCTAAATCCTCACCAACTGCATTAACACAAATAGAGTTGTTCTGGAACTATACTGCAGATCCGCAAGAGTTTCTCACTACTGCTTCATAAAGCTCAGCCACATGTGATGGGTCTCTTGAACGTGAATAAAGCTCAGCCAAGTTCCATGGCTGGATGTCCAAACACAGTTTCAAGACAACATATTCACAAGTTGTAGCTTGAGAGAGAGCGTTAAACCTTGAGCTGGGGAAGAAGAAACCCTGAGCTTTAGGAGTTGGGTTTTCAAGGTTTCTTTAAGTAATACTAGTGAAAATAGAAAGCAAAGATTTGAACAATTTTTGTTTCCCATGACTTACAGCCATAAAGTCAGTTGGTTTTGCGATAATAGCAATAAGGAGTCGCGTTTGTAAAACATGAGGTCACGTAATTCATGACATTGCCTGCTAGCTTATTTCCTATCATCAGGTTAGTCCTAAAAAGCAGGAACAACAAACCTTTGCTTTATTTATGCCACTCTTTTTTCTTTTTTTTTTTTTTTTGGGGCTGCTGCTGGTTAATAAATTTTAAGACAAATATTCCAGGCCCCTGCCGATGATATCTTGCCCGTTGAAATGTTTATAAATACTTGGTTTAGCCGATTATGGTAATGTCTGCATTTTTGAGCTGGAGCTGGGGAATTGCGACTGCATATTAGTTTGCGTCAGTAGGAGGTTAATAGCCTCTCGGGGAGCAGGAGGGAGGTGGGGGAAAGCTGCTTCCTTTTCCAGACATCTGGACGCAGATAGAATCAACAACTCTTATATATGTAAATCAAAAGTTACTGTTCTATATAAAATCCTGTCATTCACTGATCTCAGATTAGGAGCAGACATGCCTTGTCCATAAGGCAATAGCTGTATGTAAAAGACGTAATAGGATCTTCTTGCTCTCCTGCCTCCTCGGAGAGCTTTCCCCGTGGACATGGCAATTACGCTAATCCCATCCTTGGGGTCAAGCTGTGCCTTCCTCCCCGTGCCCCGTTCAGGGATCACCGCAGCCCTTGGTCGCTTGACTGGGATGCAGAACCCTACCAAAAGTGCCACCCGGCAGCTCAAGCCACACACCTGGCTCCCTGGTGGTCCTCAGGAACTATCCCCAGAGAGATGAGGTGGCCATGAGCACCCACCAAACCTCACAGGACAGATGCTATTGCTAGCAGCTTGCCCCAAGAGTTCGGTGGGTTACTGACCAGTAGCATCTCCATGGTCAACGCAGTTTCTGTGGAGGCAAATCTTTCTTTGCAATCAGCCGTAACGGTGTTTTGAAGGAGTGAGAGCCACTATGGTTCTGTTTCAGCTGAAAGAGGGAGTTTGATTGTGGAAGAGGGAAGTCATCCCCTTGGTTAATAATTACTAAAAAAGAAAAACTTGGGGGAAAAAAAAAAGAGTAAGAATATATTAGTGATTTTTACAGTCACTGAAGATTATCAATGAACTCACCTTGGAGGGGTCAGTAGGATCTGAACTGTGGAGTATGTCTCTATGTGACATAGGAAGAAGGATGACCAGGCAAAGAGCAAAGTTAGTGACTACTTATTGAGAATAGCTAAATCCAAATCTGACTAGGAAGGTATTGCAGAAGATTCACAGCAATCTGAGTCACTGGGGATTAAAACAGCAATAAAACTCGATGTCAGTAAGTATCTAATAATTCTGAGGGGAAAGTGTGACTCTTAACTCGTGTCATTCAGGAAAAAAGATCTTGAGGTTGATAGTTTTATGAAAATAACATCCAAGCGCTTAGCAGAGAGGAACTGAAAACATCGTTGTGTTCTACTGCCTTCAAGTCTTGGATACGGCAGGAATCCCTCTCGAAAAGGACATAGTAGAATTAGAAAAGGCACTGAAAAGTGCAACAATGATGATCAGAGGTAGGAAACAGCTTCCATACGAAAGAGACTTTAAGTAGATTTTGATTTTTTCAGCTTAGAAAAGAAATGCCCAAGGGAACGGTGCCCCAGGTCTGTGAGACCATGAATGGTGAGCAGAACCTGAATGAGAAATGGTTATTCATTAGTTTTCACAATGCCAAAAAAAAAAAAAAAGGAAAAAAAAAAGAGGGGTGCTCTGCTGAATTATCAGGCAAAAGGCTGAGAGGGAAGGAACAAAAACCGGTATCTTTTCATATGTACCTAATTAAATGGCAAACTCTCCTTGACAAAAATAGAAATGGGTTCAAAAAGGATTTAGCCAAATGAATGGGAGCAACAGCCACTGACGGCTGCTCAGCACCATCATCGAGATGCAACCTCCAATTAAGGCTCTTGCACCTCTCATTGCTGGTGTGTGACAGAAGACATTGAGGAGAAGGTCTGTGCCTTGCCTGCCCTCCTGTGAATCCCCCAGGGCCACCTCTTGAAACCAAGACACCAGCTTCCCAAACCCGTGTGTCACTGGTTTATAGTTCTGGTTGGATTTTGGTGCCTAAGTTAGTCCTTGGTGCAACAAACCCCAGATTTCATAGTACTCAGTCAAGATTTTGCAAGTAGACTGATGAACGGGAGCTGTCTACCTGCATATAAAGGAAATGAGAGTGTTTTGGCGCTGGGCTGACAGGATTTTATGGGCTAGAACAAGCCCATGCATCCCAGGTGCCCATCTTGTGATAGGGAATTGCATCCTGAAGGACCGATTCTGAAGTACCCTGATCAGAGGGCTGGAGCATCTCCCCGATGGGGACAGGTTGCAAGAGCTGGAGCTGTTCAACCTAGAGAAGAGGAGGCTCCAGGGGAGACCTTATAGCAGCCTTCTAGTACCTGAAGGAAACCTACAAGAAAGCCAGGGAGGGACATTTTACAAGATCGTGTAGTGATAGGACGAGGAGAAACGGCTTTAAGCTAGAAGAGGGTGGATTTGGTCTAGGTATTGGGAAGAAATTCTTTATAAGTGAGGGTGGTGAGACACTGGCACAGGTTGGCCAGGAAGGCCGTGGACGCTCCATCACTGAATGTGTTCCAGACCAGGCTGGATGGGGCTTTGACCAACCTGGTCTAGCGGGAGGTGTCCCTGCCCACGGCAGGGGGGTTGGAAGTAGATGATCTTCAAGGTCCTTTCCAACCCAAAGCTTTCTACGATTTTATGATTCTATGACCCAAGCACTAGCATGCTGCAAGAATTCTTAAAAAAATGCCCCAGTTTTGGTTTTTGTGAGCCCTGTCTCCAGCAGATAGTAACAGCTATAATTATCCTGACAGCAGCGGTGTGACACCACCTCGTATCAGCTACAGCTTGGGGCCGAGCACTTCCCGTTGTTGCTGCTGCATTTCTTGAAAAACATAAATCGTACCAGGTAACTACAGAGATCAGTCATTAAGGGGAAGAAAAAAAAAGAAACAACAACAAACATAATAGTCATTCCGACGGTGAGAAACATATTTTTGGAAAGCGAGTAATACTTGAAAATAATTGGAAGTGCTCGTGTTTCCTCTGAGTGAGGCATTTAAGATTAGATGCTGATTTCATCCCTATTTTGGGGCTGATGTAATCCCGGAGGCAGTGTTGGAGGTTACGCTGTTCTGCAGTGCCGTACGTTAGACAAGACTCGGTCTCAGTTTCTTCTCTGAAAAATCCTGGAAATAAGAATGAAAAAAAGAAATTAGGGATGACTAAGCCATTTTTAATGTAAAGGGGAAAACAGTTGTTTTAATATTTTATTGTAGGTGACTGTGGAGGTGAGAAATGGTGATCCAAAAATGATTGAAACCCACTAGATAATGAAACTGACTGGAATATTAAATATGCATAAATAAAACATTTATTATACTTCTCAATGCCCTTATTATTCTTCATCATAAATATGTGCTATCGTAACCCGTGCACTGTCTTGTTGCCACTAATCAGCCCGAAGGCCAAAGGTCATTTTTCATTTGAACCATTTATGTTCTGCGATTGCTAAATAGACGAAGGAATTCTTGCGGGGAACAATTAGAAGGAATTAAAGGCAGGGGAAAGACTAGTGTAAAAGCTTTAAGAATCAGTTTGTACTCAAGAAAAAGATGAAGTCGTCTAAAAAGAAATATATGGTAATGTTGAGTAGTATGGGTTGATAATGACATCTCGGTGCTGAGCTAGAATTACCTTCTCTCCCAGCAGCATCATCATTACATATCTCACGCCTGTGATCAGTACATGTCAAAATCCTTCATATTGACAAATGTGCTGTCCACTTGCATCTGTGGAGAATGTTTTAGCAGCTGAGTGATTATGAATCAAACCCCAGAGCTTGCAGCCCCTACTGCCTTGCAATGCTTTCACATTTGTTGCCTGACAAGTAAATGTATCTTGACTTCCCTCTGAGATTTTTTCTTCTTCTTTTTTTTTTTTTTTTTGTCTTTTCACCGTGTTTGATGAAAGACGTTTCGCAAATTGGCAGTGGTACCCTGTACATTGCAATTTGTACTCCGCATTAGGAATCTGAGCATGAAATGAGAGGGCAGGCTACAGGCTAAAGGGAAAAAAAGAAACCCAACCCAAAGCCAGAGCTAACCAGCATGTGAATAGTCAAAGAGACAAATGGGTAATTCTGCTCATTAAAATAAAATTTTAAAATCCCAACAATCAGAGCAGTCTCTTCTGGGTTTTGAAGCATGGGCTGGAAAGGTGCTCTTAGCTGAGGAGCATTCAGCATTTTGTCTTTCACAGAACGTCCTCCTTCGTTACGAGCGAGGCATTGCTCAGGGCTTATGCTGTGGGGTTTATGCTCCGTAGGTGAGATCTTGTGTTTCTTTTTTTTTTTTTTCCTTCATTTGTTTGTGGTGTTGTGAAGAGGCAGATGGTTACTCTCACCTGTCAGTAGGCTTAGCAGCAGGCTTGGATTCTCTAATGTTTGAGGTTTTGGAGCAGCTTTTCATGGTCAGTTCCAGGCACCTTAAAGGAAGCCATTCTCCAGAAACTGTTTAATCCTCACTCCCTGAAAAATTCAGACAGCTAACCAGGAGAGGAGACATCCCAAACTACAAAGGGTATGCAAGCAACTAAAGGTAGAGCAGGAAGATTAAGAGATTGTAGAAGAATAGTATAGGCATCTAACAGGTAATGTCAACACAGGGCAACACACCCACCAAAGCTTTCTTTCTTATGGATTTATCCGATGGGCTTTGACTGTGATGGGCAAGAAGACTGGACTGAATGGTTAGATGTGGCTGAGGCATTTATGGAGCCTCTCTGGATTTGGCTTGTTGCAGCTAGAGCATTCATAAGGTTTCCTCTGCAATATTTGTCCTCTGCAAGTCCTTTGAAAAAAAACCAAACCAAAAATAAGCTGTAGGAATTGAGTTGTTGTTGGGACCTCTATTTTTTTGTCTTGATTTGATCCAAAATGGCCAATGGTTACAGTAGATGGTGTGCATACAGTCATAGGCACACACACGGAGCATGGCTGCATAAATTGGAATTCTAAAGAAACTGGTGCTTAAAAGTAGGAAGAAATGAACACCGGCTAATTGAAATTTTGTGTGGAAGCAGCTTTCCATTACAGCAGCCAGGACAGGAGCACTGCCATACGCTGTCCTTGTTGAGAAAGAGCACCGCGCTGTAGCAGTTACGGGCATTACTCCAAGTGAGACAACATCTTGGCCACCACCTTGCCTAATGTGCCCCATAATTTTTGAGACTGCAACTCTACCTTTGCTTTTTTACAGAAATTTTTTTTTTTTTTCCTCTTGGCAGCGTGTGTTCTTTGTATTTCGGGCAAGCCAAAGCAGTACTCACTCTGTTGGGTTCTGTGCTATCTTCTGTTGCAGATGTCCGCTATAGAAAACATGGCCGAGAAGCTGGAGAGCTTCAGCGCCCTGAAACCAGAGGCTAACGAGCTGATCCAGTCGGTGCCATCCATGTTCAACTTCCGCGCGCCACCCAGCGCCCTGCCCGAGACCCTGCTGCGGAAGGGCAAGGAGCGCTACACCTGCAGGTAACCCCCAAAGACCCTGGGAGACCCTCCCAAAGTCCCCCCAGCTCAGACGGTTGATGAGACCCATAACGGGTCTTTCAGGGCTCTCTGTGCCCAATAAAAGATGGAAAGCGTTTCACTTTGGGGTTCTTATTTATTAAAGGACTGGTGTTATGAAGCAAAGAGTTTGCCCTGGATCATACCGGTTTGATAAATGAGGTGCAAACTGTTATATAAACAATTCTTTTTTTCCAAATTTTCTCATCACTTTCATATGCACAAGTGTGCTTTCATTATTGATTTTTTTGATCATAAACTACAGGCGTGTTTTTTTGGTTTTTTTTTCTCAGGCTTCTGGGTTTAATATCCAAAGGGATCAGTGATAAAATACATGACTTATTAGGACTTAGTGGTACAGAATTAAAAAAACAAAACACAATGAAGATAGTCATTGTATGTGCAACCAAAATGAATGAATGGGAGCTTTGTTGAGGGGAGCAGATTTAGCTGTGTGGGTAGTCTGAAGGCTTATACATCACATTGTGAAAAAATAAATGGGATGTTAGAAGTGAAGGGATGCAATCTTCAAAGTCATCATGTGGAGCAACCAGCACCCTCGTTCACTCGAGACAGTACTACGTGTGCTCTGTCCCCATGCAGAAATGGGCTGAATGTAATTAATGGAACTGGGCCAATTACAAACTGAGTATTAAGATGTTACTTGAATGAAGGGGGATTGCTCACAATAATTTTATTTTTTTTGTACCATTATTTTTCCTGTGACATATTATCGAGTTTGGAGAATGCCTTTTAAATTGCATTATTTAGGTCCCTCTATCATCACCAGAATGTGCAGCCGTTTGACACTGGCATATCAGTTTATCCGATCTTTTTGAAAACGTGTCACCTTCTTTCAAGACATGTTGTTATAGAAACATACCTTGATGGATTAGGTCTTTGAGTCTTGTCTGTTCTGATCCTATTCAGTGCACAAAATGATGTCACGTTTGCTGACACGTAGAATTGGCTGAAAGGTTTGAAATTTGCTTACATGGAGGCAGAAATGCAAGGCTTTAATAACAGATCCTCTTGATTCCAAGTCTGAATGGGATTGATAATCACCTACTGAACTTAGAAATTTGGGGTGATGTTTAAAACTAATATATTTTCATATATCCCTTGCTTAAGTACCACAAAAGCTGGTCTGTGCCAGCAATTCCCGCCCATTCTTGTGCACGTCTCAATCACTTACATTTGCTGAATGCTTTTATTGAAAAGTTGTTATACTGCAGTGATGCCAAGAGCCCCATATATTAATGATTCCATTTGGGCTGTGCATCCAGTGCAGCTCAAACTGGGCCGAAGCCATCAAAGGTTGCGTTGTCTTATCAAACCTTTTCTTATCACAGATACTGCGGCAAGATTTTCCCGAGATCTGCAAACCTAACACGTCACCTGAGGACGCACACTGGAGAGCAGCCCTATAGGTACCACAGCCCCTTGCTCCTGTCTGTGGTGGGGTCAAGGGAGCAAAGCAAGGGAATGAGTGTTCAACAGCAGTGCTCAGCCAGCTCCAGCGCTCACTCCTCAGCAGCCCATTGATCACCCACCATTGGATTTTGGTCTCAACCAGGCCTTTTTGTGCTCATCTAGATAAGGGCAGCTGCATTTGATGCTACAGTGTTGGAGCTGCCGAGACAGGGGAAGGTTTTAGTCCTAGTTAGTGAAATTCTTTTGGCTTAGGCAGCCACCCGGGCACCATCCGCAAGTCCTGCCTTTGCCTCATGGGATAGCTGGTGCTTTGAACCAGCATGGTTGAAGTGATTTTCAATGGGGCTGATGGTTGTGTTTTCCCTTTCAAAAATGTTTTTTTGTAAGAGCTCTGCAGTGTTATTTGTAGCCTAAAGTTGGATGTTTTGTCAATCATCTGGGTTTTGAAAGGTCCCGATTGCAAAGTTACTGTATTTATTTGTTTCTTGCCTAATCTGGATCCTTTCTGAGGTCTGCTTAACCAAAACCCGTGTGGGTGTACTCTCCTGTTGATAAGAATATGCATGTGATACCGTATCCAGGACAGTCACATGCATATAGGAGTATGTGTAAAAGCTTCACCTTATTGAAAATGAAAGACTAATTGAAATCAATTGGAAAGAAGCCAGTTCATGTTCCAGTAAAACAAACACACCAGTTTATGCCTTTTATGAGCTGTAAAGAGCAGAGTAAGCTCATTGTTTGTGAGGAAACAGTATGGTTTTTGCCTTTGCTCTCTTTAGGAAATGAGATTCACATCTAATTTTATTGAAGGAAGGTCTTGACCTATGTTATACCTGTCCACTACATAAAAACCGCGAGCGATTAGACGCATAATGGACAATTTCAGCATTAAAAAAAAATGGACATTACTGACAAGCCTAAGAGACAAGCATGGGAGAAGTAAAAGATTGAAAAACTCAAGTGGTGAAGACTGTTGGCTGGTTGCCAGCCAGAGAATTTGGAATAGTTATAGTATGACTTAGTAATGGCTTAAAGAGCAATACAGTAAAGGCTTTAGGGACTTCAAATCACTACAGAGTATGAAAATTGATGCCTCTGGTACCAGAGTGATAGACTAAACTACTCACATTGGCACGGTATTAAAGGTTGGAATTGTTTATTGCTGTTTTTTGCAAGATAACCAAATTTCCTCTGGGATTAGCAATCGAGCAAGCTAATTCCTCAAGAAAAGATTTAATCGCACAGTATAATTTAGAATCGGAAAAGAAATAGCCCTTTTTTTACCTTATTTGAGCATTAGAAGAGATCTGTTTCATGTTTTTTCCAGAAGTGTTTAATTGTATTGTATTGGCAGCACATGAAACAATAGTTATTGCTCTACTGTTTTCAAACTTCCCAACTTTGCGTGCAACAGTTTTAAAAACATGGGAATCAATTACCCTAGCTAATTTGATGCGATTTCTCCGAAGTATTATGCTTATTCCTGCAGGCAGTATTTAAAATACAAAGCCTAATGTGAATTAAAGCTAATAAAGCCTACCGTAGAAGTGACGTCTCCATTCCAAGAGCAGAGCTCTCCAGTTGTTCAGCCAAACCCTGCCTTTATTTTTTTGGGGGAGAAGTTGCCTTAGGAGGGTCCAAGGATCTGCAGTTGGGTACTGAGGCTGATCCCAGAAGGTACTTCAGGTCTCTTAGGACAAATCTTCCATGTCCAGCTGCTAACAAACCTTTTCTAACCACTTGTTTCGTGTCTTTCTTTTTTTCAGATGCAAATACTGTGACAGGTCCTTCAGCATATCTTCTAACCTGCAGAGACATGTCCGTAACATCCACAATAAAGAGAAGCCATTCAAGTGTCACTTGTGTGACAGGTGTTTTGGTCAACAAACCAATCTTGACAGACATCTAAAAAAGCACGAGAACGGGAACATGTCTGGTGCGTATGCCTCTTCCCTCCCCAGCATTCACACACAGGGGCTGCACATTCACTTTCAGTGCTCCTGAGCGTCAGTAAGCACGTCTGCTCCAATGATGGGGGTTTTTTTGGGAAACATGTAACTACCTAAGCTCTGCTGACATTTAAAGTGCTCTGAAAATCCCAGCATAAACTCTACCCTTGTATAACTTAATACCACTGGATGATGTCTTTTCTTTTGGTTTTAATTAAGCCAACCATAGCGTTTCAAGAACAGACTGGAAAATTGGTTTAATCCCATCTCCGCAATCACTTGGCTTTCAATAGGAGTCCTCCATTTAGAGTCTCAAGGGGCACTCTAAGAGATTTTCTTGGCACCTTCTGAAATATTCCCACTGTCAGGAGCTGAAAAGCACTAAGTTATTATGGAGGTAATGGTTCCTCCTGAGCCCCAGAGCAAATCGGTCACCTCACAGCAGCAGCAAAGGCAGGTAGCAGATATCATGGGTCTGGTTTAGGTATCTGCAGGGTTTAATAAACACCCTGCCTGCAGGCTTTTCGGTCCACATTTTGCTCTGCTCGAAATAACCAGGTACATGCACTGAATGCAGAGCTGTCTTTTCCCCCATGCTCAGAGGAGGGCGTCTGTCACTGGTCTCCCAGTGCTAATGAACCTGGGTGATTATGTCAGTGGCTGCTCCATATTTTCAGCAAATCTGCATAATTAGTAGCTCGAATGAAGTTCTGTTTGCTCCGTTCAGCCATTGGTCTAACACGGCTATTGACTGACAGTCTTGGAGTCACAAGGGAACGGGAGGGAGATGCTGAAATAGATACTTGGCAGAAGTGATTCTAAACCATGGAAATGGCCCCCAGCATGCAGGCAGTTGCTTTGGCTGGAAACCACCTTAGCCCAAGGATAATAATACTTCCTTTCTAATCACTGGGTTTATGGCCAAAAGCTGATGGATTACTATGACCAGCTTTCTCTGGCTCTCACCCATTTTAACCATTGTTTCAATTTCAATCTGATTGAAATGGTAAAATGTCGAAACTGTAAAGGAGCACCAACAGAAGTCCTCTGTTTTGCTTTAAGGTACTGCAACGTCTTCACCTCACTCAGAACTGGAAAGCACGGGGGCAATCCTAGATGACAAGGAGGACTCGTACTTCACAGAAATTAGGAATTTTATTGGGAACAGCAACCACAACAACCAGTCCCCCCGAAACTCAGAGGAGAGGTGAGTTGTGACTGATCTGCCTTCAAAAAGCGCCACCCTTCCTTTTCCAGATTAATCTCAATTTTTCACTTTTGAAGATGTCTGGAGCCGGAGTTATTTTAGCAATTGTTCACCTCAGGGTCTTATGAAAACAAATGTGTTGATTCCCTTCCCATCATACATGAGCATATTCCTAGTGGCGGGGTGCTGGAGAGAAAGTTCACCTGTGAACACATTTCTCCTTGTACCATGAGCTTTCAGTTTCAAATTCCCCATCATTGATTAAACTCTGTTGAAAAATTCCCACATTATACATTCGCAGCAGAACAGGTGAATTCTACATCCTGTGGTCAAATGTAGAGAGCCTTATGATTTAAATGCAATATAAATGTGTAATTAATAAAGTAGACTAAGCTAAATTCTTGGATCAAATGCAGGTTTATAACTGAGAGTCATTTCCCATAAGTAACTTAATCCCAAGAAAGATGCTGACTAGCAAGACTCCGTGAGGCCATAGGTAGGTGCTGGTAGTCCAGAGTGAGAGACTTTTTCCTGTTAAGATTTATTAAGTTACATGAGTGTTTCGATTTTTCTGAGCTAATTTTCAGCTAATAAAAATACAGCTAAGCAGAAGAGGCTGTAGCATGGATACACGCACCAGCTGTACATATTTCTTTGAGATTGGTTTTGCATTTTGCGTTATTGGGACTTTGGAATTGGCGTTCCGTCATCAACATCGAAAATTTCTTACTGTTGGTGACAAACTTTGCAGTCGTCTTCATTTCCAGCTGCTTTTGCGAAGGGATGGAAATGGTGGACACAACACAATTTCCCTGAAAGTATTGGATTAAGTGATTACATGCATATTCAAATTTCATTCCATCTTGATTGGCAATGAGGGCTTGGGATTTTTCCTTTGCACATCTGGTCTCAACATGTCCTCCAACGGGAAGTCGGCAAAGTGGAAAGGTTGCTGGGTTGTGCAGTGTTTCCTTTCTAAATTTGGCACTTCAGACTGCTCTTGATGGATATTTTATCCCTGGCAAATTGCTGCATTTGAAAGCATAATTAGAGAATCTGTTTTCTTAATCACATGGCTTTTGTTACTTTGGTTGTAGTCCATCTCCTTTTCATTTCTAGCAGCCTCAATTGAGCATAACAAGCAAGTTGGCAGCCCAAGCCGGGCTCAACAATTTCTTCTTTCTGCCTATTTAAATAAAAGATGATAAAGAGATACCACTGATTATCTTAGAGGGGGGTGGCTGCTTCAACTCTGCACAGCCTCAGATTTTTTGATACCATGATATAAACAGATCATTCCCTAGCTTGCGCTTTTTTTTTTTTTAATGCAATTCTAAACTCATGACAATAGGCTGGGATTTGCTTGGAAAATAGATAAAACTGTTATGTTTAGGAAGACGATGCTATGGTTACATAAGAAACCAGCTTTCACTTGGGTACACTCCATAAAAAAGCAGTGAAAGGCTAAATCCCAAATTTGCTGCTAGAGCGCATCCTTATCTTGCTCAGACTTTTGCTGTGTCCCATATTGTCCCACACAGTTTGAAGCACACGACGTCTAAAGCAAAACTGCGGGTGGACAATAAGGTTTCCATTTTTATAACTGTATTCCTGGAAGAGTACGGACCTTTTGCACAATGAAAACAATAGATGAATCAAGGCCTCCGTGCTACGTAATGCAGCGGAGCAGTTGCACTGGTAGCGTGAAATCGTGTGGCTCCAGCAAGTTGAGCCCTTTTACACCGGTAGTACCTCTGGCCGTGCATTCGTCAATGTGGCGGTGATGAATTTCTTGAAATTCCATTTAATGCAGTACACACGATGATGCAGTGGATGCTCAGAATCCTGCAGGGTTGAGGCTGTTAGCAAACGAGCCCCTGCTTCAGCGTGGGTATTCCGTCCTTGAGAAAATCCCGTAGGAAGTAGTTAAGAGAAGTCATTGTCTGAAAGTGAAGGAGAACGTAATAATAGCGGGTAGACGAAATGGTTTTCCATGTGCGGATTGCCGTAATGACTCAATAAGAATAAAGGCACTTAAAATGCAATACGACCTTTCTTTTCATTACTTCTTACCCTTCAAATCAGTCCGTAATATGCTCTAACGTGGAGGCAATATTGCAGACTACTCTTCAGGTCTTCAGCTGAAGTCGCGTAGGTTCCGATGGACGTAATCCATATGTTCAGTGAAGTAGGATGGCTTCCAAATGGGTGGTAGTGTGCAAAATGAATTATGGGTGTTAACTTTGACTTGAAAACTTGGAATGCAGGATTGGATGTCATTTTTTCAAAATGCCAGATCTGATTTTCAGAGTTTCTTAGCCCCTATGGCTTCTGCTAAAAGGCAATGAGTTGTTTTGCCCAGACTACATATGTGATTGGAAACATGAGGTGAAATAAAGCGTGAGAAAATTTGGAATGAATATCTGAACATACCTCCACTTGAACAGTAGTTTTAGCAGGATAACAGGAAAATCCCATGCTGATGGTACTGTAACGTCCCACTGCTTTTTGAGTGGAATTTTCTTTAATGCTGCCTAAACATCTGAAGCTAAACAAGATATAAAATACAGAAATCACTTTATTCTACTGGGACAAGTCCTTTTCAGATCTCTCTCCAACAATCTGCTGGTGAGGGACTTTCAGAACTGATTTGTGATTATTGCTCGGGTTTGTTTTGGTCCTTTCAGAATGAATGGCAGCCACTTTAAGGATGAAAAAGCCATGGTAGCCAGCCAGAACTCGGATTTGCTGGATGATGAAGAGGCAGAAGATGAAGTAATGATGGACGAAGAAGATGAAGAGAGTGAAATTGCAGGGAAAGCAGTCAAAGAGCCTGTTACGAGTGACGTGCATGAGGGGACTCCGGAGGAGGATTACGAGGAAACGAGTACCTTGGACATGAACTGCAAAGCTTCCCCTGGCAGGTTGGTTTCTCCCGGGTATTGGTGTGCCCGAGACATAAAATAAAAACAATAAACCATACAAGAGTGCCAGCACCAAACTGTGTGCCGTGGGAACCGGTCCGAAGTAGCCAGCTTCCCAGTTGCGATAGCAACGTGTGTTTGGGTCATTACCAGCCTGTTTTCAGTCCCTTCATGCAATCTGTAGCCCTTCAGAAGGAAAATAACTTTGCTTGGGGAGCTATTGTCAGGTTTTGGGTGAGTCAGGAAACATTCATGAGAGAGACGTTATCTGCTCCATAAACTAACCTGGATCTCCCATAATGGTCTTGTGAAAGGCCATGGAGACTCCAAGAGAGAGAGGACCTCTCTCTCCACTAAAAAGCGCTATTTATTTTATTTCAGGGCCACAGATCCACAGGGCAAAGTAGTTTACAAATGTAAAAATGGGGGGAAATTGCCCAGATATGTTAATTTGAGAGGACGAGGGACTGCAGAGTGGATCCTTTCATTGACGTTAAACCCTCCGCTGTGTTTTCGTAGGTATAAAGAGGAGGACTATAATAAGACTGGACTTTCGGCTTTGGACCACATCAGGCACTTCACAGATAGCCTCAAAATGAGGAAAATGGAAGAAAATCAATATAGCGAAGCTGAACTGGCAGCTTTCAATCCTTCCCAGCTGCCGGAGGACCTAAAACAACCGTTGTACAGGAAATCCAAATCCCAGGTAAAAGCTTAACTCCATTAAAATGTTGTTGTCGCCAAATACTCAAAGGATTAAACTGTTAGTGCGTGGCGGGCAGGGTCGTTCCAGCTTTGTCAGACGGGGCTGTGCTCCGCATCCACAAACCTCAGCCTGCACTGCGTTCCCACTGCAGCCGGGAGACATGATGGGGTGGTCTGGTCCCCGAAGACAGAGGATTTTCTTACTTTTTTGCTATTTTTAGTAAGAAATGCCATGAAATGTCAGATAAGAAGTAGTCCCATGCCCCTTTCAGACAGCTGATGCCTTGGATCTTGGCTGTAGCCTTGCGAGGATGTGACTCGATCTTCTGGCTGGCTTGGGTTTGGGGCATTTTTTTTTGAAGTCTGTTGGATGTTACCACCTCAGCACATTTTTGAAACAGCGATAGCTAGACTGATTTCCTAGCACTAGATGTTGATTTAAAAAAAAGTCCAAACATTACTTAAAATGTGTCTTTTTAGCCCCTTTAAAAGGTCCCTGTTTTGAAAACTGCACAATATGCCTGTAGAAAAATAAGGTCAGCAAAGGAGAGTATGGTATTTGGTGACATACAGGAGCAGCCAAGGGGTGATGGGATTCCTCAGGCCCTTGAAAAGAGCCTCCTGTGCCAAGAATCTGAAGGCAAAGGAGATTCCGGGACCTTGTCTAGTATCAAAAGCTTCTCAGAGCTTCATGAAGCCGGGTGAAAGCAGCAATTTTTTTTGCTATTAATGAGTCCAAAATGTCAGTGAAAAGGCTGACAGTGCCTTTACCTAACGCATTTTGAGATTCTTTGAGAGTTGTAGCCTAAACAATGCCCTCACTGAGGTGGCACAGCTCCAGGCTCAGCTCCACGCCTCGGGATCGTGATCTCTTTGTCCTTCTTCTTTCTCCATCCAGGCGTATGCGATGATGCTCTCTCTCTCCGACAAGGACTCTCTCCATTCCGCATCCCACAATTCTCCCAATATGTGGCACAGTATGGCGAGAGCTGCTGCCGAATCCAGCGCCATTCAATCAATCAGTCACGTATGACATTGTGAAGTCTTACCGAGAATGGGACCAAGTCCAAACCAGTAGCATGGCTCTTTCATATATGACTATTTAAAAAGACTGCTGAGCAGAATGCCTTATAAATCTGCAGGGTCACTCATTTAAAGTTCGGTGACCTTAAACTGAATAATTTTAAAAAGAAAGAAACTATTTATTCTCGATATTTTGTTTTGCACAGCAAAGGCAGCTGCTGACTTCTGGAGGATCAATGCGACTTTAAAAAAAAAATAAAAAAATTAAAAAACTTTCAGTGGATTATGTAAACCGGGGCCGGGAAAAAGTGTCTTCCAGTTCACCCGGCTTTGAGGGGCAGGGGCCAAAGGGTTAAGACTGCATTGATACACACATGGGCACTCCTTTAAAGTAGAAACTGAATTGATTTTCTTTTTGTATAAGATGGTTTGACACAGGATTGGGAACAGTTGCTTTTATGTACAAATCTCTTCATTAAAGCTTTATGCATTTTAGCCCATCGAAGAAAGAAGCTAGTTCTCTCGAATGCACACTATACAGCATAAACGTAGAAAGAAGTAACAGGGAATATTTTGTTCTCTCCGTAATTCTTTTTTGCCTTCTCAACTGCATTGTTTAAGAAAAAGAAGGAAAAACAAGGAATAAAAGAAGAAAAGAAAGGAAGAAAAAAAAAAGAAAAAAAACCACTCTGAAAAACAATACATACGAGGCTTGTGTATATTGTAAACTATGAATGTTCACTACTCCAAGAAGCTAAATCATCCCGATAATTCCGTGAAAGCACCGTGTCCATCGACAGCACCACTAGTTCCAATCATTGTAAGGAAATTTTTGATTTTTGACAATCATGTCACTATTTTGTTGTATTGTTTCCTTTCTCCCTCCCCCTCCCCCCC
>WEIS01038185.1:0-30588 GCA_013389965.1 Todus mexicanus | reverse complement strand
TTTTGTGTCCTTTTTCCCTCCCCCCCCCCCCCCCCCCCCTTATTTCTTCTTTTGTGTTGTGCGTACCATGTATTTATTTGTTGGCAAACGATGGTTTGTTGATTCCGAGAGCACTGTTCCTGTAACAAACAGCACTGCTCCAGTCCCCCGCGGCGTTAACGATACAAGGCACCCGTGTACTTCGAAATCAAAAAAAACCAAAACAGAAGTGAGGTGAACTGATCTGTGTATATGGGAGTGCAAAACAGTGTTTGAAATTTTCTTACATTCCTCTTTTTTTTTTTTTTTCCTTTTAATGAACTAAATAACTAATAGATGCGACTTAGGAATTCTTTTTTATAATACAGTAAATCGATTCGATTGTATAAACAGTTATAATTTCTTCATGAAAGCATGATTCTTCTGATTAAAAAGAAAAAAAAAACCTGTACCCAATATTTTATGCTGGTTGTCTGCGAGCTTGTGTGATGTTATGTTCATGTTAATCCTATTTGTAAGATGAAGTGTTCCAAATTTATGTTAAAAGAAATAAAGAAATACAGAAGGTATTCAGTTATTTTTGGGGGGTTTGGTTTTTGGTTTTGTTTTTTATTTTTTTTTGCCTTTAGTGAGGGACCAGATTTCTTTTTCTCCTTTTGTTTATAATCTCATTTTGAAATAATCGGCAAGTTGAGGTACTTTTCTTTAAATGCTTTGTACAATGTAACTGTTACGCATTTCAGTACATTACTATGGGAGGATCAACTTTAAAAAAAAATAAAAAATAAAGGACTACAAAACTGAAGGGATCTTTTTTCCTTATTGTCTTGGTTTTGTCTGGGCCAAGGCAAAAAATTAAGTATCTGTGAAATTTCAGCTGGGAAGCAAAGATCATGTCTAGGGGGTCACAACGATAAGGGTCACCAGAGGATGGGGCACTGCGAAGCATCTTGGACTTGATCGTGCAGTTGAGGACCCAAACCAAAGGCTCTCAATAGGCCTTTAGAGGGTTTTAGATCAGCCCTTTAATCTTCAAAATACTACCTTGGAAAAGAGGAATATTTCACTCATTTTACAGGGGGGATTGGTTCAGGGTCACCTTTGAATGCTATTGCGGAGCCTTGAGTTTGGGGCGATGTTGGGAAGCAGCGCCTTGGCTGGCTGATGGCAAAACACTGACTCGCCAGAGTGATAAAAATCCATCACTGAGAAGCTAAATTGACCTTCCAACTACACGGAGAGCCTTTAGAGCTTAAAAGGAAATCAAAAATAATTTGAGTATTTTCCCTTTGAAGCCTTGCTTCTTCTGGACAACCTGCAGAGCAGTGAGAAGTGAGAGGTGGGCTGTCTAGGGAAAGCCAGCATTGGCCCAGGCAATGCACTCTTCCCATCAGCAGAGGTAGAAGGTCTGAGACAGCTTCAGAGGGGCCATGGTGATGTCCCTGTCTGCCACCCCCAACCAAGCTTGATCTTTGCAGCTACAGCATGAGGCTGTCCTTCAAGTTTAAGTAACTCGAAAGAGTGACTGTGACACAGTGTGGAGTCTTTTTTTTTTTCCCCGTAAAATCCAGCACTGTCCCAATGGGAAAGGCACATTTAGGGAACATGATTTGCAGGAGGTTTGGTTAAATCTGGCTCCACTGAAGCCAAAAGTACCTCCAATGTTGGAGGCTTTGTCTCCAGGCCAAAGGCACAGGGCCTGTTTTGGTACATAAAGACCTCTCATAGCTCACCAGATCCTTGTTACATTTCAGAACAAGCTGGTTTTGTCATTCTTATCTTCAGCCCAGCTACGGGTGGACTTGTTCTATAACCATCATGTAGCAACAGGGGCATCGGCAGGGCCGAATCCAAAACAAATGAGGACAAGCATGAGCTACATTTGATTTGCTCCTTACCTCCCCTAAAGGCTGATGGCACATTGAGGTCTATGGGCCCACGGTTTTCATGCAGGAAGCCTAAGCCACACCTGGAAAAAACAAACAAACAAACAAAAACCCCCTTGTACGCATGCTCTTTTCCTCACTTCAGTGGCCTGAGCCAATGGTCAGGTTCATGTAGATAATTGCACAAATAGGCTATTATTTTTAGTGCTGTTTAAGTCACTGTGCAACCTGGGTTTAGGTTACTGCCAAATAAAGAGAACAAATAGATCAATCAAGTCCAGTTTTATCAGCAAACAACTTTCCGGATCATTTTTCCCCTTTAATTTGATGCGATGACAGTTCTTATCAGCTCTGCCCTCACCTGCCCCAGATGAAAGGGATGTGGGAAGGTGGAGAAAGGGTGGGACAGTTTCTCCTGAGTTTAATGCTCTGGGTTATGGTAGCACATACATACAACTGTAAAGGAAAGTATTCATTGAGCTGAGCTGTGGGGTTAGTTTAACCTGTGTATAACCAGATCTGTTGACCACCAAGGAGCAGCTGCTACCACCTCATCCAATCCCCAGGCTGATATTCCCTTTGAGAGCCCTGAGCATTTTATTTTTGTGTCCAAGTATCCTGGCACTGCCTGCAGGGTGCGATGAGCAGAGGGTGCAAAACATAGTCCAAGGCATCGGTCCTTCAGCTCCGTGTAGATACTTACCATGACCTGGATTTTCCTTGCCTTTGCTCAGTGGTAGAGTTATTCACCCATAGGAATAACAGAGAAGCAAATCTAGATTTGACTAACCATCTCGCCCTCCACATAAACAAAGAAAAACTGGATAATTTTTGTACTTGTGTCATACCCTCCTTGATGGACCACACAGCTGCATTGGTCCAGATGCAAACAGATTGCGAAGTGAGGGCCAATGTTTCTGGCCTTCTGCAACAGTGATTTTTATTTTTAAGAAAAAAATAAAATCAATACTTTTTAAAAAAAACCCCACCCCTTCAGTTTATTTCATCATCATCTTGCTGTTCACCTCCCTCTAGTAGTTTTCCACACGTCAACAAATCATTCCCATGTGATACAGCCGCCTTACTAGTTGAAGGAGCTACGTATTACTGCCTCAACTCCTATCTACAGAACCTACCAAAGCACCAGTGTGACAAGATGATTAATCAATATTTCACCCTGGCCCAGCTCCTCGATACCGCTGCAGGTCCGAGTCGCTGTTCCTGTGTCAGCCCCGCTGTTTTACTGCATTAATAACCACAGTGGTGGAATAATGGGAGGGGAAGTTATTATAAAAACATTTGCGAGGCTGCTTTTGCTCAGCGGTTCAGCTTGGCCCATTGCTCCATGCATGGCTTGAACTTTAAAAGTTTCTGTCAGGTTCCTCTTACTCAGACGGATAGAGAATTGCTGCAACCTCCTGGATCCTTTTGGCACACTCTGCTGCCTTCCAGCTATATTAAGCCTCATTTATGGGTTTGCTGCTCAGTTGTATAGGGGCACGGAAATGCTAGTTCATTTTAAAGATGCTTTCAGTAATGAGTTTAAATAAAATAAAGGCATCCAACACCAAACAGAAGACCCTTTCTCCATTTCAAAGACCACATACTTTGCCAGGACTCCAATTATAATAAAAATACATTCTGCAGCCTGCCCCACCCATCTGTTTCCCATCCCATTGATTTGTCGTGTAGGTTTGTGTGTAGATGTAGCTCGTGGCTTCCAATAGCCCTGTTAATCAGCTTTTCTTTCTATACCAAAAATGATACCAGCTTTATGAACAGCTCAGCTTTACAATTCAGAGTTATTCAATGAAGTCTAGGGAAAGGAGGGAAAGCAAGAACATCAAATAACATTTAAACTATGTATTCTTTTTCTTGTCCTTTTTTTTTCCCCCAATCAGATTCTTTGCTGCTAGAAGAAAATCATTTTCAGCAAAATTTACAGTTTGCTCAGAACTGAGATTTTAATCAGACTAACACTGAAATAATCCCCGAAAAGAAGTCTCAAAGCCACGCAGTGATCGGAAACTCATGGTACTTCTTTCAAGACTGAAGCCTTTTTTCCCCAAATTGCTGCCTAAATTATGTTTGAGATGAGTTGTCCGCTTGGATATGACCAGAAACCAGATCCCTTTGCTGCCGTGTGCTGGAAGCAGAGTGTCCTTTTTTTTTGATCCAGGAGCGTCTATGTTTTAGGGGCAATAGAAGCTATTTATATCTAGAAATCTTTTTGGGGAACCTTTTATTATGAAAGGTGCTGTACAAACACAAAAGTGGGCTCATATAACATTCAGGAGCTTTAGCGGCATCTGCTCCAGCTGTCTGAGTGGAGGGTCTGAAAGAAGGCACCTCCAGAAAGCACCCTCCTTTTCCCTGCTTTATTTTAATACTAATTAATTCCAGAAAGGCAAAAGAAATGTGATGAAATGCTACACTTCTAAGAAAAAGCTTTGCCCAAGAGTCTTTAAAGCAGGCCTCCCAGCTTGGGAAGGGTCTAGTGGGAGAAGAGGGTTAGTGGTCATTTTGATGCTTAAATTATCAGTAATTAAGAAGTTGATTTTCTGGGATTGAAGAAAATTTTAAACAGCTGCTTCTTTCAGGTCTTTACTCCTCATTTTCATTAGCATGTGCTCAGGCAATCTGGAAAATATATTTAGCTCTATATTCTGCTGTGTCAAGACCTCAACATCTGTACCTTGGGGCTGATACATGCGAGATAGCCCCGGGTAGATGTGCCAGCACACACATGTGGAAGTGTTCAATTTGTAATATGATTATAGCCCCCCAAACAAAGCCTGCTTGATACCTGTGGCATATTTGTTTCATGGCAAGCGCAGAAAATTCTCAAAAATCGTGTCATGTTTCGCAGCAGCAGCCAACTCAAACTAGAGAAGTAGCGCTTTAATTCCTGGGGAATCTCTTTCAACAGGCGCGTGTCAGGCTCAATTAAGGTCCAGGCAGCCCCGTGCTAATTGGGTTGAGGTATGCAGTGGCGTAACATGGTCATTTAGCAAAAAGCAGCTCCTTTGTCCAGCCCGGTGCCCACCCTTGCGCCAGCCTTTCTCTGTTCCCAAGGGCGGTTAGCGGAGAAATGCCTGCTAGAAAATTGCCTGGAAAAAGTTAATGAGTGGAGTGAGAATTTTTAGCAGTGGTGGATGAGAGAGCTCGGGGTGGGGGGGGCTCAGCCTGCAGCTCACCGTGTGGCTTCCTGTGTTAAAGCAACTGTCGTGGATGGTGAACTGCATCCCCTGCACATGGAATGCCAGCCATGGCTTCAGCGTCCTCCAAGGATGCTCTTGGCTCATCTGAAGATCTTCCTTGACTCTCAAAATAAAGAGTTGTTTTCTTGTATCTGAAGTGCTAATGTGCTAGAATAGAGAAAAAAATGAAGGCATGAGTCAAGACATGAAGACGAATTTGTGGTCAACCTCTCCTGAACTTCATCAGGATTTGTGTGAAAATCCCAGCAAATGAAAGTGAAATGTTGGAGAACAGAGCTAGTTTTCACTCCAAACTGAGGCTTACATTTTAAAAATGACTTCCTGGTTACAGAACTGGGTGTTTTACTGTACTCATTTCTTTCATAGAATCATAGAATTTTTTGGGTGGGAAAGGACCTTTCAAAGTCTCCTAGCGCAATCCCCTTGCAAGGAGCAAGGACATCTGCAACTAGAGCAGGTTGCTCAAAGCCCTGGCCAATCTCACCTGGAATGGTTCCAAGGATGGGGCATTGATCACCTCTCTGGGCAACCTGGCCCAGAGTCTCACCACTTTCATCATAAAAAAAATTCTTTATATCTAGTTTAAATCTCCCCCATTTAAGTTCAAAAACCATCACACTGTGTCCTGTCCCAACAGGCTCTGCTAAAAAGTCTGTGCCCTTTCCTTTGTTGCTGCTCAACCTGTTGGACAACTGCCTGGTATGTCCTCTCCTAAAGTCATCTGCAGTTTGAGCATGCAGCACCCAACCTCTTCAGGCTCATGTCTTAAAGGAGGACAAGCTTTGCCATCCTTGGACCAACAAGAAGTCCCCACAGACTGACACATGCCTACGCTTTCTCAGGAGGAGACTCCCAGAGAGGTGAAGTCCAGTCGACCGGGACCACAACCATGTAAATAAAATTTTGTTCAGAAGAATCCACAGATCCTCTGCTCTGTATAACCACAAGCCACAGAACACTTTGCAATCCACTCTAATGAAGTAAAGACCTTTATTACATTTAGACTTGATTCCCTGGTACTCTCTTTGCAAGCTGTTCTGCTGGTTTTATTACTTAAGGGCCATTAAAACCTTAACCACTGCATGAAGCAACTCACTCCAGCTTTACACTCCTCCATAAAAACTTTGAATGGGAGATCCAGAATTACTTTTTGGACCTAACACACCATCAGCTGAGGAATTCCAGAATCAGGTCTGAATTTGACCTTGTCCTGGCTGAGTATAAAGACCAGGCTGAGAATGGCAGAAGGGCAGGAGAATTGGAAGCCACAGTGACCTCTCCTTTCCTCTTGTGTCAATCATAAGCCAAGCTCTGCACATGCCACCTTCTTAGGAAGGAGCAAAGTTGGAAGGAAGGTCACTGTGTGAAGAACTAAGAAGAGCAGGAGCAGGGTCAGGGGTAAATCCCCCCCATAAAAAACGAGACAAAAATTTTGAACCAGCCTAAACTTGACATGGTGCTGGAGGAGAAGCAGCCGTGTCTGAATTCAGCTGAGCTGGACCGGGAACAGGACCAGGACAATCCTACATGGGTGATCAGCTGGATGGCACACCGGCGTTGGACCAGATCAGTCACCCCTGCAAAAAAATCCCTCCGAAGCATGAGTGCAGAATCAGAACAACCTGACACAGTGTAATGGAAATGGCACTGACCAAAAACTTCTATAAGGGAACTCCCTCTGTCACTTTTTACGCTGCTCAGATACCGGTGTGGTGTGGAATACAGAAGCCTACTCAACTCAAAGCCTCTCATCATTTACACTTCTATTTTTTTATTACAGATTCAAAAAAATCTGGCTTTCTAAGCTCACTGCTAGTTCCAAAGCAGAACTTCCTCCTCTTCCACTATGCCACTGAATTTTTAATATTTCCTCTTTGGAAAATGTCAGGAGTCTCAGCAGGGTGTGGGTTTCTGCTCTAATACAGCCCTGCCGGGGGTGAGCGAGGCTGGGGTGTCTTAGGGCAGCACCTTGTCCTTGGAAAATATATTCTAGCTACTCTCTCCACAGAAAAAAAAAAAAGAAAAACAAGAAAAAGAAAGAAGCACGCAGCATTTTTTCTACAACCTGAGGAACCAGCCTCATAAATTATCCATTTATAATGTTTCTTCATTTCAGCTGAAACAATGATCCCAGTACATTTTCTTTTCAACTTTGTCTCCCAGTCCAAGTGGCCACCTACTTTGTTGTCCAAATTTCTCGTGCAGTTTGAATCCTACAATGCGTAATCTCAGTAGGGTTATCAGTTATGTCATGCATTCTACAGCCTCCAATCAGCGTAGTGGGAAACAACATTTTCATTTAATACCAGGAGAAACAGTGGAAGTCAGCGATTGATACCAACACAATGATGGGAAAAAGTGTCCAGAGGTGCTACTCACATAATCTCACTTTACAACATCTTGAAAATTCAATAGAAAGGACTTTGCTAACAATACCAGAATGACATACCGCTGATTATTGTTCCTAAAGCTCTTAACAATAAGAAAGCTCTCTAAATATATCTCAACAAAAAACATATAACAGTTTGTTTCTTCTTTTTTTTTTTTTTTTTTTTTTTTTAAAACCACTNTTTTTTTTTTTTTTTGCAAAGCACATAGTATTAGTCAACAATTGTTGTGTTGTGTGAGCCCATTAGGGTTGTTGGCTGGTAATGTTCTGGGAAATGAGCTCTTGAAAGATTTTTTTTTTCTTTTTAAACAAGCCTAACAATTGTATCTTGAAACAATCCTGGAAGCATTGAGGATCTGCAAACTGCAAGGACCCACTCTAACTTATTTCCTTAAGGTTGGAGAAAGAACTAACTACCCTTGCATTTTATTCCCCCCCACTTTGAAACTCAACCGTGAGAAGTACTTATTAAGCTCGGAGGAGAAATGAGAACCTTTTTAAGGACCAACTGTTCCTCGTTAAGCCTCTGGTCTCTGCAGGGTTGGGCGAGTTTTCCAAGCTACACGTGAGCACTTTTCTGGTTAATCTCTCCCCAGCAGCCAGAGTCCTCAGCTGAAGATGACTTTAAGAAAGGGTTAAAATTTGCAATTAAATGTAGCATCAAAAATGCCATGACCTTTCCCTCAGAAGGAAAGTTGAAACATAGGCATATTTGCTGCTAAATCCACATTTTAGAGGTTGAGTTGGAAACCACTTAGTAGTCAGTGTCTACTACAGAAGAGCTCTGAAACAAGTTAAGTGCTCAGCACCCTTGAAAAGAGCAGCACCCACCTTTGGTGCCATTCCTACCAACACCGAAGCACACAAATGAAGCCACATACGGGGGTAAAATCCTTCCCCAGCTTTTCAGCATCAGGCCTACGGCTACATTTCATTCCTATGTTATTATAGAAAGCTTTTGGTGTGCATGGCCATCCAGAAACTTGGCAGTGAAGATTAAATAATAATTTAAATTCCTTTGATATTGCTTACGTTTCAAAAGCAAACCGAACCCTCGCACGCTGCGCAGCTCTTCGCTGCATTTATATCATTAAGAGGCCAATGAAAGATCCTGAAAAAATCATTAACTGAAGTAAACGCTGAGTCGCGTTACAGAGTCAACAGCAGAGAATTTTTGAATTAAATAAATGTGTCATGCTTGAGGATATTGAGTGAAGCATCCACTGGATTTTCTTTTATTGCATGCTCTTAATCTCTCTGTTTATTATTCAAGCGGTTAATAAGCAATTCCTAAAGCAGATCCAGAAGGCGTCTTTAGCAGCCTGACTGTCAGCCTGCACCATCAGAATCTGTTCTCCACCAGCCTTTCGCAACCGTAGCTTGATTTCACCTTAAACACTTTTTTGCAATAATTATTTTCTGTTCTCTGAACTTAGACATTAGTTGTATAGATTGAGCTAAGATTTGTTTGCTGTCGATATAAACATCATTTACTAAGTACAAGATATATCAGAAGGAAGAATTTTAACTTCTGAAAACATTGTAGGATGATCAAATGAACGGAGCAAGAAAACATCAAAAAATCTGATCTGACGTGAGCACTGGCTGTCTGGCACTGCTTTTCCCATGGCACCACCACATGGTGTTTGATATTGTCCATCAATAAACTCAAATTTATGTAATGAAATAGGCCTATTACGTACTTTACTTGGAGAGGTTCTTTTTTTTCTTTTCTCCACTAAACAAGATGGGAGTTCTTCAAAGCACCTTCTGGAACACTTTGTGACACCTACTGTTGACTCAACAGCCTGATCGCTGCCAGGTGAATATAGTTACATAAACCTTTTTTAAAGTATTAAATATTACGTATTCATTAAGCAAGATTTTTTTTTTCTTACCTTTTCTCCAATATTTAAGTATAGTCTTTATTAGCGGTACTACTCCACATGGTAACCTGAATGAAGCATCAGCTAAATTAGGGGCTGACTCACCTGAAGGAGAAATACTCCTGCATTTGATAGTTTCAAATATAGCTTTGCACATTTTGTTGCTTTTTCTCGCCTCTCTGATTTTATATACTTACAATACTTACATATCAGCAGTGCTTATAGCCATAAGTACTTCTATATAAATATTGCCTGTAATTGCATGTATACTTACATACTTTGAAGATAGCGTTTATTGCTCACCAAAGGGACGGCAGCAAGTGCCATGGCTGTGACTAACCCTGGGAGTAAAGAGATGACTTCAAATTACCCCTGGCTGAAAGGTGAGGGGGGGGGTCCACGTCTCCATCTGGGTGCGGTGTGTGTCTCTTGTGCCGGGGTCGGCGCAGGCCAACGTGTGGTGGTTGTTGTTGTTGTTGGTTGGTTTTGAAGTCCAGTCATAGGAAGCTGCTTGAATGGCTGGAGCCAGAGCGTCTCTGCAAGGGGCGGCCAAATACAAAAAAAGCACACAGGGCTGTATTGGTGTTTAAGTACTTTGTTGTTTTTAAAACTGGTTGTTGGGGTTTTTTTAATCGCTGTTGAAAGCCTCTAACTTGACAGTACCAGGGAGTGGGGCTGGTGTTGTCAGAGGCTTCTCACTGGGGGCTTGGTGCTTTTGAGGACATGGAGCAAAACACCAAATTCCCTTTACAAACCCTTCAGCATTAGGCACCTTCTTTCTCGTTCTCCTCCTCCCAGCAGAAAGCTTTCCCAAACTCAGTCCTGGGAGTGAAAATTCTCTCCCCCAAGGGATGGAGACACCTCAGAATCACACCACAACTGAAACCAAAAATCCAAAACCTGAAGGTATTTGCTGCATCACATAGGGCATCACCTATGCCCCTGCCCACTGGGGAGGACACCAACCCCAGTCTCGCTGCAGCACAACAGGGACATGTACTTAGAGGTGTGCAAGTCACCAGCAGCTCTGGCAGCAGCAGCAGGACAGGATCAAACCTTAGCGATCACAGCTCTCGGCCGGGCATGCTGCCTCGGACACGCATTGCAGCCCAAGAGCTGCTCTGACATGCCTGCGAAAATATGTACCCCAGTGACCACACAAGTAAACATGTGCCTCGTGAGCTACATGATTCATATGTGATCTGAGGTTTTCGGAGCAGTGATTTCTGCATTTTTTTAATACTATCCAGCATGCTTGAAAGCACTGACCAAGAACACGAAGCCTCTATGTAAATTATTTTCTATTATTTACTGAATTTATGACTTTTCTATAGCTCACCCCAAACTTTACAGCACAAATTGGCATAAGCTCTTTGAAAACAAAGGTAAAACCTTCAACGAAGCTTTAATGTCTGCTGGGAGTGCTGCAATTTTCTATGGGAGCATCAGAAGCGCACCCCAGTGGGGCTGGCGGCGGGCAATGGAAGGGTTGTCCCTGCCTCCCCGCAGGCCCCCTTCCTATGCCTGCTTGTGCACACAACGTTTCTTGTCTGAATCAATGTATCTAACATGTGAGAAATAAAGTGCGGAAAACTTATTTCAGCTGCGTTTCATGGGCAGACTCTTTGATCAGCCGATGCCTGAGTATTAGTCGGCACACAGGAAAATGGACAACTTAGGTAAAGAGCTAGCCGCCGCTAAACAGCTGTCGACGTTGCCAGCGCCCATTAGGCAGCCTTTGACTTTGAACAAGAATATCTGAAGCCAGGGGACAAATTCCCCCTTCCCCTGCACCAGGGCAATATTGCGCAGCGCCAGCCCCAACGCACCAATCCACAGCTGAACCTCGCAGGGACTTCAGACTCGGAACAAGTAGCAAGGGTTTAGTTAACCCAGGCTTGCGTTTCTGACTCCAATTTGGTTTAAAGAGCGTAAAGTGAGGAGGGAATCCTGCGAAGGGTTTCTCTGAACATGAAGGGTGATTTATTTTTCTTTGCAGAGTGGTGCAAAGCTCTCCCAGCCCTAATTGCCGGGTGCTCTCTCGTGGCTGCTCAGGGAAGTGCTCATGGTCCCTCCTCCAGATCAGAGCAGACTTCCTTGAAAACAGATTAAAAAGGGCTTGTCGCCAGCTGGAAGTAACTCTGGATGATTGTAAAGCCCCCTGTAAGAGAACTCTTTACAGCCCAGTACCCAAGCACTGGGCTACGACAGCTTGCCAGGGTGGTGTTGGGAAGCAAATCCAGACTTTGACCAAATTATTGCCTGAGGAGCCAAGAAACAAGCAGGAGTTAACCAGGCAGAGGTACCAGTCATGACCTCCTCATGTCAGCAGCAAGTTTCTTTCCATCAGCTGGTAGCTCCTCTAGCCATGTTGAAATTCTACTTTACCTTTTCTTTTCTTTTTTTTAGTGTACGTTCATCTGTGGAGCATAATCCACAAGCCAGACCTGAGCAGCACAGAAAGGCTGTCTTGATTCATTGCACTCATATGATTTTGGCTGCAGTAAATTCACTCTCCTGCTACAGCATGCAATTTGAGGGTTTATTGAATACTGGCACAAACAGAGTGGAATCATCAAAGTCGAGATAATTGCAGGGCTTTTTTGTGTGTGTATGTTTTTTTTTTTTTCTTCCTCTGTCATTGCTTTACCAGCTATTGTCTCACTGTTTAGGATAGTGCAGCCAAATACCTCTCATAAGGAATAAAATATTTTAAAAGTACATTTTATTCCTTCTTCTATTTCTTTTCCTTGTGGGAGGACTTACATACGATTCTTCACAGTCTCCAGGAAGTTTTTGGTTTCTTCTCCTGTTTCACTATCCCTTTATTCAGCACTGTCTCTGAAAAATGTTATACAAGATGCTGTCTTTTGGGGTTTTGGGGGGGTTTTTTGCTAGCACCCAAACTCTTGGCCTCTTTCTGTTAGAGATGAAAACGTAACACCTCTTCTGAAGGAGTTTTGCCTGTGAAATCCCTGGAGAAGCTTTCTGTTCACCTCAGCGAGTACTGGACCGACTGCTGTGAGAGCCTTCCCTCCTCAGCCTTCAGTTACCATTTGTCTTCCCCGCTATCCCCACATTTCAGTTCCCCTAAAAATCACCCGGAGATCATTGGCTATTTCAGAAAAGACAACGGCTCCATCGCAGTCGAAATCTGAGCTCACACATATGGTTGAAGTTAAGCTAAGGTCTTCTTCCCAGAAATGCTTTGTGAAGTTCTTCTCCAGGCAAGTCTTTTCCAGTAAGATAGTGTCTCCTTGCCTGCTATTTTGCTTAGTCTCGCCTTCTTTTATCTTCCTTGTCGAACTTAAATGTCGCCATTCACTGCTAGCAGATGTGGTTTGGGATTCCTACATTCTTTTATGCCTTTATTTCAGTGCTTTCATCACAGCTTCTCTTTCAGCTAGGTGAATCAAAGGCCTTTCCATAGTCCAGTCAATGCAAGCTATACATGATGGCTTGTTTTATTTGGCAATCTTCTCCAGTATGTGATTCATTGTCTGCAGGTGATTCATAGTTAGGAAATTACTTCTGAACCCTGCCAGTGCTTGTGGTTGATTAAAGTTCAGAAGTCCCTGTAGTCTGTTCACCAGTGCTTTTTTGTCAACTCAAATATTTGTGTGCAGTAAAGAACAGTAAAAAAGTGGATGTGCTATTGACATGAGCAATTTACTTGAATGTTTGCATCTTTTGAAAGTTCTACCAAAATCTCCACAACTGGCATGAAACTGTTTCACAATGCCTGACTAAATGAATCACGTTTTACAAATAAATATCTGTCAAATCGTTCAATTACTCGAGATTCAGTCATTAAGCAATAAAATAAAGCAGTAAATAGGAGACATCTGCTGCAAAGTGCTACAGAAACATAAGCATCTTTCTCATGTTACCTCCTTTGCATTTCAGTATAATGATTCACCAAAAATGTCTTACCCAAGGCAATCAAACAGCAGAAAATTGTGCCCTACAAAACAATATCGGCGTAGCACGGTACCTTACCCAAAGCAAATACAGCTTCACATCTCAGTGATGTGCTGCAGCGTGATTAGGTGAGATCAGATGGTTCAGGATACTGAGACCTCAAAAGAAAAATAGTATTGGAAGTCATTGCTTCTCATCTAGAATTGATTTTTTTTTTAAGATGTAAATGCTTCTCTTCCTTTGAAAGATAATATTTTCCATAATGGCCAAGAGAGAACTCATCTTTCGCTTCACATCAGAGATGCTTGTAGGAATAGCACTAAAACTCAAAGCATGGATGGTCAAGGAATTTCAACACTGTGTCCCTCAGGGCTGCCTGGTCAAATCTGTTGTGGCAGTAACTGGGCTGACAGCAGATACCTAGAAATTGCCAAACTTTGGCATTCAAAGTGTGGATGACAGCCCATTTGACCAGGCGTATCTCCGAATCAGGTTGCCACTTTCCCCAGAGGGATGAGGGTCTTATTTGGCAGCATCAGCCTACAGTGTTGATCCAGCAAATGTTATTTCCAAGAATACAAATTAATTAAAATGCCTTTTGGAAAGGCAATCAGATAACAGAAGATTTAAGGAGCTTCCCTTTGCTTTTGGGCAGCTCAGGCTCATTGCTTCATCTGGAGTGTCAGTTTGCAGAGCAGCGCTTGATTCACATTTCTTTGAGAAAGAAAATATTTTTAAGACTTATCTTGATAGTTACAGAATTTCCTGTGAAAGATACATTTTTCCTGCCAAAAGATTCCTACAATGCTCAAGTAGCACTTCAAAAAAGGTAAAGCTGGAATGACACTTGCATATTTTACTGGTAATGGAGCATAGTAAAAACAGAAATGGAAAGAATACTCAAGTATCCAAAGCTGCATTATCACAGAAGCATCAGCTTCTTTCAGACCTTTCTCTGTATAACATTTCAGCACCAGTAGCTCTACCTATAACTTGGCTCATGGACTATGTTTAAAATTGGAATTGCATGTATTTAACCCAGACTCTGTGAAGGTTTCTGTGCATAATTTGGAATTCTTTTCTAAACAGAAACCCTGTAACTTTTCTGTGCTTCAGGTTGCGAGAGTTTCTCTGCACGTACCTTCACTTACGGTAGTGGGTGTTTTTTGCCAAAAGTGGGGTTTCACATACCTATTTATTGATTTTAGTTACTTTTCTACAGCTCTCACAAGCCTGAGGTGCTCCAGTAAGTGCAGCGTATATTTTAAACCTTCTCCCAATATGTTTCCTTAGATAAATATTTCTGCTGAGTTCAATTTCTCTCAGTGGAATTTATGTTGGATAAGAAATGGTTAAAAAAAAGCCCAAACCCTCCCCCAGGATTTGACTGAGTATAATTGGCAGCAATTTAGTAAGAACATTGGGACATCATGAAATGCAAAATTGGATTAAAAAAAAAATAATAATCCTTAAACCAGGAGGTTAAGACCTCAGCTTGCCATCTCATCCAAGAAATTGCATTCAGTGCGACTTAAACAAAGATGTTCAACAACAAGGAGCTGAACGCTTGACTTGGAGCCACCCTTTAAACCCCTCTCAGGAGACAGAGAAATGCTCCCACTTAGGCGAGATTTTCCAAAAGACATCAGCTCCTTTCCACCTCCTGCCATGTGTGTTTGCAAGTCTTGCTGGCTCAGCAAACCTCCAGGTTAGATTTGCCCGCTGAGATCAGCCTCCGACACTCCTCTTTTATACAAAAGAAACCCCACAAGCAATGACAATGAATTTGGCATTTGATTCGTCGGCAGTTCTCAGCTTTGAATTCCTGCCTCATTTAGCCAAAGATATTTGGCTTGGTCACTCTTCCTCTTTGGTAGCTTAGATATCGGTGAGCTTCGCCTTTATGCAACATGTGCTTTTTATTTGAGGCTATGCAAAAACTATGTCATGACGCTAGGGAAAATAGATCCCCCCCCCGCATCCCATGATAAAAAGGAGGGGAGNCCCCCCCGCATCCCATGATAAAAAGGATGGTAGTTGATTCAAATTGGTACCCACACTTCCATGACAAGTGCATGAAGATCTAGCTGAGAAATGTGTTTGTTTCCAGTGCTTCTTGATGGTTCAGGCATCAAGAGAAGCACAAAATCCACCCTGAGTGGCAGATGGACTTCCACAAGGAACCATGCCTCTGCCTGATCTATTTCTCAAGTATCTTTTAAATTAACCTAAAAATATCCAAAACAAGAACTGTGTTTTCAAAGCAAGACTCAAAAGACAAAGCGCACCTACTGATAAAACACAAAATTAGTGTGGTTTGGCTTTTTTTCTGATAGAAAAAGCAGTGTTGATATAAAACTTTAGCATTCCTAATTATGATCTAGGATATCATCACACACGGTGGAGAGAGGAGAGGCAGAGCGATGACTTTCTGAAATAAAACCTTATGACTGCATTGTTGCACTCAATGACACAGAAGAAGAAAATGGGACTCTGCATGCAGACAAATGCTGCAAGAGTTGATTTCCACATGCATTCTGGCTGTCAGAAAATGGTGGGGAAGTTAAAGGCTCCAGGAGCTGGCTAGTCCCACCAATACATTTTTTTTTTAGGACATATAAAATATAATTAAATCAAACAGTGGGCACAAAGTATTAGCATGGTGGGATCCCTTCTCGAAAGCCTGGAGAAACTCCTTGGAAACAACAGCTCTTTAGAATCATTTACAAATGCTGCCCCATCTGTAAACACAAGAAACATCCTTAATGTAAACAGCGTCCCTCGCTCTGAAAGTGTGAGGAGAAATGAGCAGGAAGCAAGGCAGCAGAAGGAGGAATAAATCAGTGACAGACTTTTATGAAACAAGACATCTTGGTCCTTACGCGTGTACTCACACACCAAACTTGCTTATTAACTCCACATGGATCAAGCGAGCCTGTTGGAAAAGAGAGCCTAAAGAGATGAGGAACATGAAAAGAGCATCTAGAAACAGATGGGACATAACATTTGCAATAAACCTGAACATAGATGGGAATCTCACATCGCAGCAGCTAAAGTACCTCGTGCTGTGAGCCCATCAAATTTCACAAGCTTAACAACATTGGGCTGAATCTATACATGTGGATGAGAATTTGCAGAGGATAAATCTAGCATGTTATTCAGAGTTGATGAGCTGTGGGGTTCAGCAACAGGGATGCTTTCTCCAGGTTAGCACAAGATACCCACATAGCACATGGCTGGAAACAGCAGCTCCTCAATGTGTTCTGAAAGTAAGGGTATAATCAGTCATCAATTTATCTTGCCTAGACTACGGTTAATTAGCTGATCTTACAATTCCCTTTCCTGTTCTCTAAACTGCGACTGAGCCAGAAATTCTTGCTCTAAGCCTAGATCTGGACCTCACTTTTATTTAAAACTCTTTTACAATCTCTGTCTGGTAGTATTCCACAGTTATTCTTTGCTTTCTAGGAAAACCAATAAGTCCAAAAATAAGATGAGAGCCAACAGGTTCATCTCTGTACAAATATAATGCAACCCTTCTTGTTGTGAAGAATTTACAATGAAAATAAAATGGGCAGAAATGATCAGAGGTTCAAACACGGACAGTGTGAAAAATAGCCCCCCAGTTCCTTGAACCTACATGTACTGTCCTGTCCATGCTGCCTGTTGATCCTAGGCCTTCTAACACCTTCTAATGATCACTGAACGCTGGTTTTTTTTAGTCCAGAGCTGCTGTGGTACTGAGAAACACAAGTATCCCCCCTGACAGAGAAGAAAAGCAGCCTTGACTGAAGAGAGAAAATGCCCCAAGGTGCAATCAGATTTCCTATTAAAAAGCTTTGTGTATCTTCAGAGCTGACGAGACACTAATAGCCACCAATTAAACCTGACACAACAGATAATAAAAATCTATAGCTATCTCTAATACATAGCAGTGCCCACAACTTAATTACCTTAATCACATTCGCCCTTACTGTGAGGGCGGTAATTCATGACCAATCATTCTACTGACCTCCATCAAGCAGTTGATAAAAAGCACCTTTGAGGAAAAGCCTTCACTTTGCAAGGACGCTCTATTAGGATTATTAGGAATGCTACGCAGGATTAAGAAAGGAAATTAGTACCTGGAATCAAATCATTTTGGTACTATTTACATTGGAAAGGGGCCCTCTGATTTATATCTCTATAAATATTGTCTCCTTGCTAGGTGCCAGCTGCCAATGCGGGGCCAGGCTGGGCTGTGTAGGGTGTAAATCAGGACAGGACAAGATGCGTCTGCATCTGAGGCTAATGAGTCCTCTTGAAGGGCAGGTCTCTATGGGGCAACAAGGTGGGATGGGGTCCCTCCCTCAGGAGACATCGCTGGTGGTGTGGGAGGAGGTGTAGGCTGTGACACAAGACCCTTCATTTCAGTCTCAAGGAAATATGAGGCAGAACTGTGAGGCCAGAAATGAGCATCGTGGGCGCAGGAGGTGGGACACGTAGGTCTACACATGTATATATACTGGCTGTCCCATTCAGATCAACAGCGCACATGAGTTAAGCGATATCGCAGTCATCTGTAAGCCCTCTTTTAAGTGGGAGCAACAGCCATCTGTCTGACTTGGGGCAGGATTTATTTAGAGAACACCTTGTCCTTCTCTCCAAGTCCACACAAATCAAGCTGTGCTCAGGAAGATGGATTTTCTCCAGACTTTGTGAGACATTACCAGCACTTACCACGAAGTCCTGAAAAATGTCTCACAGACCAGGTCAGTGTGACCTTTCCCTCTCTTTCTGTGCCATGAGGCCAGCACCAATGAGTGAATGAGAGATGAGCATGGTGCTGGGCATTCCCTTCCTGCTCCGAAAGCTCTTCAAGACCCACCTCATCAACTCCTGTCTTTCCAGGGCCCAAGGTGACATCAGTGAGCCTGTCACTGGTTTTTAACCATGATTTTATGCAATTCTGACTCACCTAGAACAGAAAGGGTGATACAAAAGCAAAGAACTCAGTGTTCAAAGCAGAGCTGAGCTGCTGCCATGGGGGATTCCCAGCAGAGACGGCGCTTGGGTCACTAAGCCATCTCCGTGGATTTTGTTTGTGAAGCACCTTAGCTGGGTCAGCAGAGGATCAGCAGTGCACAGCCATTTGCAGGAGGTGTTTGGGTGAAATAACATAAATTGTTCGCTCCATGTCTCTCAGAAAGGCTTGTGCTGGTTAAACTCAACAATATGTTTGACGAAAGACGAAATGTTTTGAAAAGGAAACCCAGATCACTACACATGACGTTGTTCTCCTAGTCCAAGTGTTAGGAGGATTTATGGTCAGGTTATGTCTTCAACTATTGCTACCACAACTTCCAGTTCTACCCAGTCATTAAATACTGTTTATCTGGAAGAGCTGAGAGTCTTTCACAGCAAATAAATGTAAGTATCCTCATTTTCCTACTGGAGAAACAAAGACAAAGAGCAAAGACTTTAGGTCTTCCCAAAACCTCAGCCTGTGAAAAATCCATCCTGGAAAACCGTGACACTCAGAAAAAAAAAATAAAATTATACGGGATCTAAGAAAGCTTCAACTGTTTTATAGAAACATTTACGCACATCAAAACATTTCATCCCAGGCCACTGCAGGTAGCTGCTAATTAAAAGCTGCTGTGCTGTGGCTACTGTCTTTAAAACTCTGGCCAGCATATGTTTTATTTCTCTTCTTATTTTTAACTTCTGAGCTTGTCGGATGATATTTTCCAAATTCCTTTTTATGTTTAGAGATTGAGTTTAATGAGCTTGTCCAATACATAAAGAGATTACAAGTTATTATTTAAAAAGTTCCCTGACAAGATGTCTACAAGAAACATGACCCAAACCACACCACCTTGTAATAATACCTCTTAAAAATTCCTGACCTCCCACTAAACACTCCTGCAGCCTTCCCTGCTTCAGTCCTTGCTGAATATCTCATATCTGTCCCCTATAACATTACACAGAAGGAAATGAAACGGGAAAGTCATCAGCTCAGACAGACAAAAGACGGCAATTATCTAGCACCGTGTTATTTTCTCTTAGCATTGACAAAACACACTTATTCTGAAAGCAAAGGACTGGAGGCTCATGCAAACAGTTTTGGGTCCCCTTGTGACATTTGGTGCATCTTCCTACTTAAAAATTGGCCGCTAAAAATCTGATGCACTGGAAAAGGAGAGATGACATAGGCTGCTCTGATCTGTACCGGGTGCAGTGAGTACAGGCTTACAAATTTCAGCCACGAGAAGTACAGGCATAAAAGGTCCAGGCATGAGAAATACAAATACAAATGTGCGGAGCGCAGTCCTTCCACAGTCTGTCTCAGCTTACAGAGGTCTGGTGCTCACAAACCCACATCCAGGCTCAACCCAGAGATGCTGCTGCCTCCACCTGCACCCCAGAGGACTTCTCAGCGGCTCCTTCACTTCCCAACTCTGCTCCTGCACATCGTGTTCACTGTGACAGAGGTTTTCCCACCAGTGAGTGGTACACCAGGCTGAGGNAAAAAAAAGAGTTTAAATCATTTTAATTACCTTTTGAAGCCACTTCTCCCCTGTAGAGGTCAGACCTTGATCTGATTTAAGTCAGTGCACATCAGACATTACTACACAAATGTCGTAGCAGTGTAATGGTTAAAGGGATCACAGTGTTGGTTTGCAAGATCGCGGATACAGATACCGGGCACAAACCTTCCTGGGATGCATGGGTGCATTTTTTCTCTCTGCCTCCCCATGGACATCTCCTCACTCTTGCCTACCACCCTGCCCTGCAGACCCACATCTTGGAATGAAGGCTGATAACAGCTTTGCTGAGGGCAGATGCCAGCGGGTTCCTACAGGTGACCAAGAGGAGGCATCTGCGGCCATTCGATGTGGCACCAACCCAGGGATTGTTACATCTCTGAAAGGGGCTTATGAACCCCAGCTTGGAGTGGGAGAGGGCTGGCCCCTACATATTTCTCCTGTATCATCCCATGTATTGTTCCACATTATGCTGGGGTGGATGGCTCGATGGCATTGCTTTGCTCCTCAGGCTATGCAACCTCAGATGCATCTCCAATGCCTGATACTCTCTTCCCTAGATAATTAAACTTTCATTTGTTGCTTCCTTGCAACTCCAGATTTTGAAACTATACTTTTTTTTTTTCTTCTGTTAGGTTAGGATCGCTTCCAACTTCCAATCCCCAATTTAGATTACACGCTCAGAAACTAACTCCAAACATTTACTGCGTTTGAAGGTCACAGTGCTATTGATTGATTTCCAGTTATAATGTATGTTGTCCTAACATGAGTTAAAAACATTCTGGGCTAAATCCAAAAATGCTGGGATCAAAGCAGCTGGACTTGTTGCTTTCATGTTTGGCACATAAAGGGGCTGGCAGTCACCAATGTGGTCTTGGCTGGGCTCGAGTTGTTTTCATTCTCTGATGTGAAACAGTTGGGAATCACAGACCCTCCAACAGTTATAGTGGACTAAATAAAAATTGGCTTAATAACCTGCCAAGCATTTGAAAGTGCCAGTCTCCACAGTTTTTCACAACTTATTGGCTATGGCATGTTTTTCTTTTCATTTCTCTTGTGTGTTTTTTTTTCCCCTCTTCCTTTTTTTTTTTCTTTTTTTTTTTTTAAGAGAAAGTTTTCTATAAAAATGGGACTTTTTCAGTTATTTGAAATAGGTAAACTCTTCATCTCATCAGACTCCATATATCATCTTTGATCTGACTTCACTCATTCTTTTGGCTGCTCCATCTGACTTTTTAATTTCTGAAAAAAAAAAAAAATTATGAAAACATTTTCCCTATCTAACTTATCACATAAGAAAATAAACAAAGGCCTATTTCTTGGCCAGCCTGCCTTAAAGATACCCCAGCACTGCATCTGCACATCAGCTTTTCACTTTTCAATTCACTTTAAAACAGATTATTACTAAAGTTTTCTTAGCAGTCTCCCTAAAAGTCTTCTATTTATATTTGCTGTTTACAAAATAGCATCCAGAGGCCATTGTGCAACGTGCTGCGCATAGTCAAAAGCCATTGAGCTCTTGAGACAAACAATGGAAATACTTTACAGATGGGGGCTGTTGTACAGATGGCTATGGGGGCAGGAGAGTTGCGAAGGTTAGAGAGAGAAAGAAATATGGATGTTGGCCATGGTTGTGAAAGAAGCCAGTGGCACTTAACCCACATTCTCATCCCATTGCTTCCCTATTAATTAATTTTCCTCTTGCATCCTTTTAGAAGACACATTATAATTTTTACCCTCTTCTCTTGCATTTCTTAAAAAATAAAATGCTTGTGACCAAAAGAAGTCTTAACTCTTGATGCACATCACGCCTCTTCAGTCACTTTGGCTGATATGATTGAACTTAGTATTAGCTTTGGGAGTGACGCTTTGGAGCACAGATAGGGGTTGTCCATGGTGAGGGCACCCTGGGGGACTACCAATAAGGTCAATGTCTCCAAAGTAAAAAAGGCATTATCATTATTTCCATCCAGGCACTGGCATCCCACTGCACATCAGTTTGAGGTTTGCGCTCAGACAAGTTTTAGTGTAGCCTATCGCTCAGAGAGAGCAACGCTGCTCCTCTTGCTTCCCACTCCTGACAGCTAATCCACAGAAAAAGCGAATCTATTGCGGCCCCATCAGTGGTTCAGCCTCTCACTAGACCTTGGCGTTCAAGATTGATGAGATAAATGTTCTTTGCTCCATCCCTGTGTGGTTTTCAGCAAACATCTCCCAAGGGACCATGCACTGAAAACCCCCTCTCAACTGCACAAGCTGAGCTGAGATTTCTTGGAGTCATGCAACCGATATCGGAGGGAAAACCAGGGGGATAAAAAGGATTGTATGGTCCTTAACCTCTGAATGAGGAGCAGGGTCTTCTCTGACTGGTTTTCAAGCAGCTCATTTTCAACATCTCCTTGAAGCTTCCAATCAGTTCTGGGACAGTAAGGCTTGGATTGGAGAGAGACTAAAACCAGCTAAAACTAATACTTTAGAGATAGTGGGGACATGAGCGATGAAGTGCTTAAATAAAGAGATGATTTCTCTTCTGGCACCTTTGGCAGAGCTAAATATCTCTTAAGGACTTGTAATAAAGAAAAAAATGAATCTACTGCTAAGAAAACCAATGCTCAGCATAAAAAAATGTATTTACCGTTAATGTGTAGTCTAGAGACATCTAAAAGTAGGATTACTTCCTAGTAAAATGAATATAAAATTGGCCTGCTGAAGGATTTTGAGGACTTTTTTTGTTTCAGGTGAAACGTTATCAATTGGTGCTGTGTGTGGCTGTATTTATACAGTTTGCTTTTCATATTGCCATTAGAAAAACCCCTGCACATTCTTTCCATGTAAAATAATTTTGTAAAATAACTTAGTCCAACAGTTACACCTAGTCTGAGTATCAAAGATTTTTTTTCTTTATTTTTTAAATGTTTTGATTATAAGTGAGTAAATGAGCATATGTGCAATTATATTTTGGGTGCAATAGCTTTAGCCGCCACACTTTGGCATTTCATTTTATTAGCTTAAAGCTCACATATGGTTTCCATGTTTCCAGTCTGGCTTGAAGGATGCAATGGCTGAATTAAGCAATGTTTCTCCTCACTCCAATTCCCTTAGATACACTTAAAAAGTCCATTCAGATTATATTAAAAAAAAAGAAGTAAATTAAGGTTTATAATATTCAGAAGGTGGCCCATGGTAGTCAGTAATACAGTGCTATGCTGTAAGTGCACTTGCACCCTGCAGAAACTCTTAAAAGCCATGTTTCATGGTGTAAAATATTAAATCACTGCTATGATCCTGTGGGACAGAGTCACGCCTGAACACCAACATATTTCTTTAATGAACAACGATGCTTCAGTGTGGAGACCATCAGATAATGGGTTACCCGGTGTGGCTGTTGGGATTTACAGGTCCTACAACGCCTCCCAACTTTGAACCCAAGAGATTCAGGGAGAACTTTGAAAGCCCTCATAGAACATGGTCTGCAAAGCCAAGAAAAATGACCTGAGGGAAGCAGCTCAAGGTCATTTGATGCATGGTCATGAGGGTGATCAACAGGAGCTGAACAGTGGATGGGACAGAGGTCTAGAAGAGGGGCATAGCTTCAGGGATGACCTCACTAGGGAGAACTGAGTGTGCTGCAGCCTCAAAACTCCCAGAGCACCTATGCTGGTTATGAAAAGGGTTGTGAACAACTCTGCATCCCATGGGAAAGCAATCTCCTGCATCTGCAGCAGAGGTGGCGTGCTTGGATGTCAGGCAAAGCCTCCCAACTGCAAAGGTTGTGAAGCACTTAATGAAAAGCATGAAGTTAGCAAGTCCCATAAGAAGTGATTTTCAATAACTGTGCAGGTAAACATATGTCAGGGATGATCTTGGCACCAGTGCAACAGCTTCACTATGTGACCTCCCAAGATCCCAGTCAACCCCACATTTCTGCGAGCTCACGAAAACACATCTAGCGTGTCTGGAAGCACAAGAGCATGGGGACCTCTCTACTTCATTGATGCAGACTCAGAATATCCCTCTTCTACAGTCTACCTACCTAACCAACAAGCAAACTTCCATGGTTCCTTTTCTGGGATTCCCAATTTACTTTGGTCCACAGATTTCTGTTGAAGTGGAACAGGTTCAATATGAGGTGACACACATGGTTTACCACTCAGCATCCGTGGCTGCTGCTGACAGGAGGGGCTTGTTTAGAGCCACCTTCTGAGCATGGCCACTCTGTTTGCGGTTCACATGAGGTGTTCAGAGACTTAAGTATGTGTGATCCAATTTACATCACACTTTACAGACATAAGAAAATGAGTGGGCAAACACTGAGCCCAAACTTCTAGAAGTTAGCATTGCCAATGGGGAAACTGATCTCCACTTATGGACTTACCTGAGTTCTTATTGACCAGTAAGCAATCTGCTTGAGTGAAGACTGAACGATTAGAAATACGGACTCGCTTCTCTAGATCTTCAAGTTTCCACCTAAATCCATCCTAATCCAGCAAAACATGCAAGTTTAAACATAAACCATATCCATAGGTACACTTAAGTATAGGATTAAACACTCCATGAATAGGGTTCCTATGTTACTAAGGTGTTGGCTGCCAGGCTTGGCTCTTTTTTCAGCTAAATTGAGATGGGGAAAGGTTTCCACACTGGGATGAAGCCCAGGCATTTTTCTCTCCCCTTCCCTCTCCTTCCCTCCCCCGCAACTGTTTCTATCTTGCTATTATCCTGAAATTTAGGTCTTTGGGTATGGGAAATTCAAGACCAAATATCTGCTCAACTGCATTCAGCTGAGGGTTGCAATCCCAGTTCTCACACACAAGCTACCCTGGCCACTGGGCTATCGAAAGCAGCAGCATTCTCGTGATTTGGGTAAATGACAGATGAAGAAGCAGCAGGTATGGTCTAAACTCATCTGACCCTCCACAGAACTTTGGTGTTAACACATGATTTTCTAAAATTTTCTATTAATTGAAGTGTCCTAATCAAATCTAAACAGTTAACTGGTAGTTTAAAGCATGGCCACTAGTTTTCAAATGTTCTTCAGAGATACCAAACGCCCATAACTTTGTCTGGAGTCAGGGAGGAGAAGGTGACCTCAGCTTTTCTGAAAATCAGCTTGAGGTATCATGTTTGCAAACAGAATTACTGTCTGCGATTGCTTTTAAAAATGCAAACCTTGGAAGTCTTCCCTTCTCAGTACTGGTGAAATTAAATAATCAAAACACTGAGAGTTTGGAGAACAAGTGAATATTGTGTTGAAAATTCCACGTAGTGCCTGGACTGGTCCACATGGACACGCAATCTGCAAGATCAAGAGATGCTTCAGCCCTTCTGCTGACACTTGAAAAAACCATTACAAGGCTTAAGGAGGAAAACAAAGTAATGGAAACATCCGCTGAAAAGGACCGTTTCCAATCACTGGTACTCCATTCATTACAGGCCTGAGTGGTTCCAGAGACAACAGAAAACTATGCATTGTTGCGATGCCAAGAACAAGAGAGGCAATACGGATGCTGTGTTGCTTCTCACTCATGGCAATCTGAACGTTTTCATGCCCTTCTCATCCTGCCCGGCTGCATTCATCAGCCAGAAGGTTACCATCATTGTCTCACTGTCGACCAAACGGGGGGTTGTGGTGCCATTTCGGGGCCCTTCCACCCATGCATAGGTTGGGTTGGGTGCTGGCACCAGAGCTGCGTCTGCTTGCACAGCCCCAAGAGCAACATAAGGCACTTGCTCAAAGACACTGGGCAGGATTTCTGCCTAATGCATTGTCAAGCTAAAAGGCTTTTATGGGAGCTAAAATCATGTTTTTTTTTTTTTTTTGGGGATTTTTTTTTTTTTATGGGAGGTAAAAACACATCAGTCATTTAATTAACAATAGCTCAAAGTCTTTTGAAAACCACACGGCTGAAGTTTTCCCAGGCTTACTGTGATAACCTTGTTCAAATTTGGACAATGTTATTTAATCTTTGCTCTGCAAGCCAGACTTCTACTATTTCCCCAGCATCACTGCAGCGTGGCTGTTGCCTACATTACAGCATGGACTCTCCAGCAGGGCGAATATTGGAAAATGTCACCATATGTTACAGGTATCTCAAGAGCACTTTGAAAAACTTCATCTCACGGCCCAGGAAGACACACATACACACACACATACACACTAATATAGCATTTTGGTCTTTTTCATTAGCCCTACATCGGGGCTTGCTTCCAACCAATGTCTAAAAAAAAAAAAAGGGAGGGTGCACCATTTCTGATTAGTACCCAAGGGACTTCTGCTCAAAAATACCACTTCATTGGGTAAGGCAGAAATTACTCTCCGTTGTCCAGTGGTGCCTGCATTGAGATCAACCAGCCAACGGACCATAACCAGGAGTAGAACATCAGCTGACACAGCCTAGTGTAAAGTCCATCACACTCTCCTGGAGTCATTGACTTCTGCAGAGTTTGAATGAAGCCAGAATGGGTTAAGAAATGGGTATATGTGGTGAAATTGTGCAGCTTGTGTTATTTTGGCGCTACATATGCTCTAGACTAATGATCTTGGCTGAGATATGCTTTCTTTTGGTCTTTCCTTTTTGGCCTCTTATGCTTCCCCAAAAATGTATGGAAAGAATACATACCTGCTTTATGCCAACCAGTGAAGATCAGCATTTGCAAAGACTATTTTCATTGTGTTACTTTGCATCTCGGCACAACTTTCTAGATCTCTTAAATGTAAAAATAAACAAACATCCATACATCTGGGAGCAGATTTCCAAGTGGAGCTCAGCGTCAGCTTTTTTTCCTTTTCTAAGTGCTCAGCACCCACGACGGGGCCAGATTTTAAAGCCAGTTCAGCTAAACCAGGGCCAGGTTTCCACAGAAACATGGAGCTCTGGAGGCTCTCGTCATGACAAATATGCGCAGATTCATCGTTTAACTCATCCTCCCACCCAGGAATGATAAAACGACATGGTAATATAGCAGTAATAACACCAGCTGTTGATAACAACAGCAATGACCCTCCGATGGGCACGTAAACAGCTAGGAGGAATGTTGGCCGTGGAGGGTGATTGCTCAAGTCCCCAGTGAAGACCTGAGTGTTTGCTTATGTTCTTGCTTGGCAAGATACAGCACTATCAAGATATTATTTAGTGTTTTAGTACGAGTATCATTGCTGACATGCCACTGATTCCTTGAAACATAAGAAAGCCATTGGGAAGGGAGATACGCCATTGGTAACTGCTCTTCCTTGCCGCTGTACTGGGCCTACCCCTGATTGATGAGGTGCAGCTCTGGACAGGATGTTGCCAGTTGAGGCTGGATAGAGCGTGTCAGCTGCAGAATTTAGGGATGACCTATGTCCTGCAGGGAAATGGCTCTGCACTGGATGGGAGATGTTCCCAGCAGGTGTTTTCCATCTCCAGCTTCTATGGTGAACCAAATCATTCAGTTTAATGACTGCCAAGTGCGCATTTAATTGGATAGGAGAGATAGTTGGGTGAGCAAAGCAGGGAAGTCCTGCCCCTAGCTATACAAACAGCTTGATGAATTTCTTTCTGCTAGAAGCCCTCCTGCTTTGCGTTTCCTTTCTACAAACATTTGACTGAACCAAATTAATGGAAAAGCAATTCCACAGTCTCATGCAAAAGAGTTACTGGAAATCATTTTTGCATATACAACTACTTCTGCTGGTAATCAGGGGACAATAATGTCCTGCGCCAGTTAAGCTGCACAGTCAGATGTTGAGTATCTGATTAACATCAAACGTAGGAGTAGAGAATATTACGCCAAAAAAATACTTGGCGAGAAATTTGTGGGAAAATTATAATATTATGGAATACCAATTAGAAAGATCGTCTACCTTGTATGGAATTATATAGGATGTTGGGAACAACACTCATGGCGTGTGACTGCTCTACATGCCACATCTTAAAAAAAGCTATAACCCCCCCAAACAAATCCATACTTCTTTGCTCACTGTTTGTAACACTATGCAACTTTAAAAATTCTTCCTCCCCAGTGCAAACACACTTCCTCAGAGAGGCAGCAGCACAGCCCCGCTACGATGCTTAAGAGGAGGTCAAGAGAAAAGCCATTTACCAGGGGAATCTCTCTCGCTCCTTCATACATTTTTATTACTACCTATGCACACAGTTCTCTCTCAGAGGCTAGATGCCTCAGAGGCTCATGCCTCGTTTGAGCAAACATTTCTAATGCTATTTGAACACAGGGGAAGAACAGTTTCAGCTTAAAAATGATACTAGCACCATGTTTACATTTTTTTTTCCCAAGCTGCAGTTAAAATGAAAATATCCAGACAGACGTTCAGCGTGAGGCTTGGGAAAGCATGTTTCTTTTGGCCACTTCCACTACAGAATTTCACCTAAAAATGAAATACAAAAGATTGGGGGGGTGGGGGCGGGTATGGAAATACAAAAGAAAGATTTGTTTGTGGACGAATTACTCTGTGTGAAATCATCCAAAAACATCAGTGTAATTGTTCATTAATAATAGACTTGGAAGATAGTTAGAAATTTTTCTCTTCCTTTGATCTTTCTAGAGGGAAACAGAGTCCTCAAGCTGGTGATATGCTTGTGAATAGCCTTCACTTGGAGCTAAAGGGCAGTGTCCTTTGCCTCCTCCACCAATTGAAGCCCAGTAGATGAGGCTCTGGCCCATTTTAGGGTGCTCTGGGTTCAGCCCTTGGTGGCAGATCTGTCCCTGGGCAAGGAGTTTTCTTCCTCTTTTTCACCTCTTCACATTCAGACTTCAAATTGCTGAGGTCAGGAAGCAGCTCTTATTTCATAAGATGATGGAGGCATGAGCTGGACCTCTGGACACCATCTCAGCAGCATTAGCAATGTTGGTTTCAAGAGGACTCCTCACATACTAAAAGTTAAGCAGCACTTAAGGGCTTTCCTGGATGGGGACTGAGGAGGGTAATTAGCCCCTGTAAAGATCCCTGTCCACTGAGCTGTGAGAAACTTCAAATCCCACTGACTTCACTGGCACTTCAGGGCACTCAGCACCTTCCAAGATTAATTCCTTGAGCAGGGAGAGGTCTAGAAACATATATTTTAGAGCACTTTACATCTTCAGCTGCAGTAGGTCTCTTTCTGGTGAGCTTGACAAAGGACAGATTATATATTACGCTGTGCCATAAACTTCAGCAATCTAAGAATGCAGAAAATACCCCGTTCTATTACTCTCCTTGCTTTGACATGAAATATTAAACACCGCTTACCAAAGTAACCTTATTGAACACAGATGTCCGCTATCGCGTTCAAATTGTTCAAGTCAATCTAAGTTTATATATTTTCTTTACTTAAGCGCTTGTATAAACCCAAGTGTGCCCTGACAGTAATGATTTCATGATATACTAGATTCAATTAAGGAGACAAATACGCATTTACATTTTTACTGAACTTGTTTCGCACAGACACAAGCAACAGCCCCAACTTCTTTTTGACATTTGGTTGGAAAATAAAGGAATAGAAAGGGTGCCACCTACTGAGTCACTGTGACATTTTTGGAGGCTGAAAAATTCGTGCAAATTACCAATATGCTCACTCCAGTTAAAAATAAACAAATGTTAAAGTTGTATTTATAATCCTGTGAGAGGATAGTTGTAGATTGTGCTCTCCTTATCAAGTCACTCTGTGACGGAAGCACTTAGCAGGGTGTAAGAGATACCAACTCCAGCTCCTCCTTGCATCTCAGGAGGTTTGAGTTCACCTATTCCTCTGGAAAACGCAAACAAAACTAATCAGTCTCTGTCATCACAGTCCATGAGTATCTCTTGCAAACAATGGGTGTGACACTCAACACACAAGAACCTATGGAAGCATTGCACCATCAATGCAAACTCTTCCTCAAGATCCCCAGTCTGTCACTCATTGGAAATGTGCCGTCAAATCACTTGCACATAAACAGTATCAAGCAGGTGAGTTTTAAGAAGATATCTAAATTTACAAACTCACTGAAAAGGTCCATCAAGGCTCAAGAATGAAAGCAGGCCATCGGTACAACTTCAAAATCTAGTGGCCCTTTTTGACATGCATCAAGGTATAGCCTTATCTTTAAGATCCAAGTGTTCCCTGTGTCAGGGGGAGGGCACGAAAAACACAACTCTGAGATTTTTTTTAATCTCTAATGAAGTGTGTCAGCTTTGGGACTGAAAAAGGAGAGATTGAAAACAAAGAATCACAAGGTTGGAGAAACAAGTAACTCAAGGAAAAAGAAGGCTTTTACTACTATTGGAAGGAAGGACTAGAATAGGTTATTTTTCACTTATAGGGCACCTTCTCTTCCCTAGTGCTGATTCCCAAAGGATCCCAAGTGTATACCAAACATACCCCATTAATCCCTCCCTGCCAAGCACAAGCTTATCTCCACCGAGTCCTCACCAGACCTGCAGATGCAGCTTTATCTTGGCCTTTGCAGATGCAGACCAACCAGAGGTTCACACGTACGGTGTGTATTTAATGTTTGCCAAAATTTCTTGTGTCAGGGACTGGTGTAGCAATAACACACTTGGGAAAATAATTGTGAAACATTAACAAGTCCTTATTGTTGACAGGTGTTTCTGGCAGAGATTCCTTCAGGGCAACTTGTACAATGCGCCACAGTGGGGTTGGTAACAGCACTTTTCCCAGAGGGACTTTCAAAGTCTCTTGTGTGGTGTTTTGTATTCTTGGCAGCAGAGTCAGGAAGAAACCCAGTTTTCAACATCCTCCTTCATGCCTACTCAAAATAAAACATTCATTTATCGGCTATAATGTTGTTCACATCTCCCAC
>WEIS01038184.1:0-21334 GCA_013389965.1 Todus mexicanus | reverse complement strand
AAATAAATAAATAAATGCATAAACTGCTATTTGTGCGTGTGGTTTAGGATGTGCAAAAGATGATATTACTGATATTGAAAGTCTGGGAGGTTTTTAATTCCACGTTTTTTCAGTAAGAAAGGGAAACAAGTGAGATTTCCTAAAGCAAGTTAAATTCTCACAAGAAAAAACCCCAAACAGGTAAGGATTTCTAAAGGATTTTCTTTTTTTCCTTCAGATTATGGACAAGCAAAGACATTTTCCGTTTTGCTAAAGCAGCTGATGTTAATTAATGAAATGCTGCTAACGAGCTATTTAAAGGCACGGGGCTGCTTCTTCTCTCAACCCAATGCCCTAATTCCTTCTCAGCGCAGTAGATCTGGGCTAAATATCTATGGGGGTTTTGCCAGAGACTTTTTAATCCAGGCCCCTTGAAGTCAACGGGATGACTCACGTTGCCTTGATGAGGGTGGCATCAAGCCCCACCAAGAACATCTTGTCCTTATATATCCATTATTAAACCGTTCTGGCCCCAAATTTAACCTGCCTTGAAACTGCTGAGGAGCAGCCTCCAGATCCCAAGGATTTACTTTGTGGAAGAACTTCTGAATTCTAACAGCACAAGGAGGGGTTGATACTCTTACCAAAAAAAACCCCAAAGCCACGGTCAGATGAAAACAAGCAGCATTTTACCCAAAATGTTGGTGAGGACTGAGAAACAGCAGCTCTACAGCTTCGTTACCGGGGCCGGTGAGGCACAAGGACCTGTATATCACGACAACATCAAGCAAAACAGAAAGCGAGAATATCAGGGTAAAAAAAAAAAATTGCATCTAATTTGTTTTAAATCCACAGAAGTCTTAATCTTTTGGGACGTATTTTTACTTTACATATTTGTTAATGCGAAATGTTTCCCGTCGCCCAATATGCTTAACAGGCAAGCGGAAACCGATTCTGCTTTCGCCTCTTTGCTCTTCCTAAACCCCAAATAAATCTGCTTTGGCCTTACGCAGATTTCCCCTCGCACACCCATCCTTTAAAATGCCAGCTGAGAAAGTATAAGCCCAAATGTCACTGGGAGGCTGGGATTTTCCTTTATTGTGGGGGGAAAAAAAAAAAGCCGTGTCAGAAAATTCCTGCTTTTCTACCCAGGTATCATTGTGGATTTGGGAGAAGTAGATTTGGGAACAGTAGATTTGGGAAAAACAGATTTGGGGGAAAACAGATTTGGGGGAAAACAGATTTGGGGGAAAACAGATTTGGGGGAAAACAGATTTGGGGGAAAACAGATCTGGGAGAAAACAGATCTGGGAGAAAACAGATCTGGAAGAAAACAGACCTGGGAGAAAAGAGATCTGGGAGAAAAGAGATCTGGGAGAAAACAGATTTGGGAGAAAACAGATCTGGGAGAAAACAGATCTGGGAGAAAACAGATCTGGGAGAAATAGATTTGGGAGAAATAGTACGAAGCTCTTGAACATAGGGCACATTTATTTCGAGTGCTAAATTCTCGGAAACGGAAAAGTGGCTCTTACAAACTTCATTACAAAAGCAGCCTAGACGCGGGCTATTACGGCCCTGAAATTGAATAATTCATATTATTTGCCATCGTTTAGGAAAGCTGCTGAATGCGAACGAATAAATGTTTGGAAAAGCAATGAAATCTGTCCTTCAACAAGAGGGGGAACGAACCGCCCGCGCCAGAGGCCAGGAGGAAAAGCATCTCTGTGTCGAACAAACACTTTCTGGTTTCAAGGACCGCTTTAAAGATCACCCTCCCGGATCTGCCAAATAAAAGTCCAGTAGGAAATCCTCTCTGGATGATCCAAAATGAGTTTTTCCCTCCTGAATTGAGCAGGGAAAAACTCCAGCAAAGGGAAAAGGCTTCCTCGGGAAAAGCAGCAACCAAAACATCCCCGTGACCCCCAGCTCAAATAAAGCTTTGGCCGCGCAGCCCAGTCCAGAGCACGAAGCTCTTTAGGGTCTGGAAGAAGCCCTCTCTTAATAGGCATTACTTCTATTACTGCCTTTGTCATCAGTCATATGCCGGTAATAAAATTTGTAACTGTTTCCCTTACACCAGCGCCGCGATTTACCTAGCCTAATAGACAATGCAAATGCTAAAAGGCACATATACATCTTCATTATATAAGCTGGTGCCTGAGTCATTTTCCTCCAGAGACAGTTTTATTCATTTTTACACAATTTGCCTACTGTACAGTGCAGATGGTTTCTATTAAGTAAAATATCTGTTTGCTTCCAAATTTTTTAGGTTTTCGTGATTAAATTACTTTCGAGCGATGGCACGTTGGATTATCCTCTTTCAGGACTTCATTTAGTCCCCACAGCGCGAGTATTAAAAACTCCAAACCCCGCTTCTCGTCCGCTCCCGAAAATGGACGTTTTGACCACGCGCTGAGAATTTCCGAGGTCTGTTTTATACCCGCTGCAGCGTTTTTCCCCTAAGCCTTAACGAGGAGATTTATTTACTAAATATATATCGCAACGAGGGGTTTGAACAAAAGTGTTGGGCAATACGAGGACGGAAAAAAATAGACATAAGAAAAAAAAAAAAAGAGAATTATTTTGGGATTGTGGAAAAGCCGCCGCTCATTAGCTGGCGAGTAAGGCCATGGTAGAGGCAGGAGTGAGCAATGCGACATCCATAGCGGTGCTGCCATCGGGTGGATGGCTCAGAAAGCTGCAAGGACCACAACCACCACCCAGCCCAGCCACCGCTGCTGCTGTATCCCTGCGAGCGGGGACACCTCCTCCTGCAGCCACAAAAGAGACCTTCCTCAACTTATCTATTTGCCCACCCAAATAATAATGTCATAAAATGGTTTGGGTCAGAAGGGATCCCCAAAGCTCATCTGGTCCAACCCCCTGTAGGGAGCAGGGCCATCTGCAACTAGAGCAGGTTGCTCAGAGCCCCCAACAACCTCCCCTGCAATGGGGACAGGGATGGGGCAGCCACCACCTCTCGGGGCAACCTGGGCCAGGCTCTCCCCACCCTCAGCACCAACAAGTTCTCCCTTCTCTCCACTCTCAATCTCCCTCTGGCAGTTCCAACCCAGCCCCCTTGTCCTGTTCCCACAGGCCCTGCTCCAAAGTCTGTCCCCATCTTTCTGCCAGGCCCCTTGAAGCCCTGCAAGGCCCCCAGAAGGTCTGCGCGGAGCCTTCTCTTCTCCAGGCTGAACCCCCCCAGCTCTCCCAGCCTGGCCTCCCAGCAGAGGGGCTCCAGCCCTCCCAGCATTTCTGTCACCCTGGGGTCACACCTTGCTGTCAAGGCATCCCCAGGATGAGGCGCATGAATCTGCTGAATCAGTGACAATCTCTTGCACCCAGGTCAGCTTTGAGCAGACCTCGAAGCCCATGCTAAAACTGATTACCGGGGATTCTCCGAGGTCTCCTGAGTCCCTCTGCTCTCCTGTTACTACATGACCAGGTTTGGGTGCCCACACAGCAGCCTGGGGCTTTTGCTCAGGGCCACTCCACACCAGGGTTTACCGCAAATGGCCACATCCTGCTGGTGCACATGTAAAATGAATCACCAGCTCCTGTCATACAGCATTATATAAAAAGCAATGCTGGGATCTAAATTGACAATATTTGAAATTCACAGAAGCGGGAAGAGGTGCAGGAATCTNAAAAAAAAAAAAAGAGAATTATTTTGGGATTGTGGAAAAGCCGCCGCTCATTAGCTGGCGAGTAAGGCCATGGTAGAGGCAGGAGTGAGCAATGCGACATCCATAGCGGTGCTGCCATCGGGTGGATGGCTCAGAAAGCTGCAAGGACCACAACCACCACCCAGCCCAGCCACCGCTGCTGCTGTATCCCTGCGAGCGGGGACACCTCCTCCTGCAGCCACAAAAGAGACCTTCCTCAACTTATCTATTTGCCCACCCAAATAATAATGTCATAAAATGGTTTGGGTCAGAAGGGATCCCCAAAGCTCATCTGGTCCAACCCCCCTGCAGGGAGCAGGGCCATCTGCAACTAGAGCAGGTTGCTCAGAGCCCCCAACAACCTCCCCTGCAATGGGGACAGGGATGGGGCAGCCACCACCTCTCGGGGCAACCTGGGCCAGGCTCTCCCCACCCTCAGCACCAACAAGTTCTCCCTTCTCTCCACTCTCAATCTCCCTCTGGCAGTTCCAACCCAGCCCCCTTGTCCTGTTCCCACAGGCCCTGCTCCAAAGTCTGTCCCCATCTTTCTGCCAGGCCCCTTGAAGCCCTGCAAGGCCCCCAGAAGGTCTGCGCGGAGCCTTCTCTTCTCCAGGCTGAACCCCCCCAGCTCTCCCAGCCTGGCCTCCCAGCAGAGGGGCTCCAGCCCTCCCAGCATTTCTGTCACCCTGGGGTCACACCTTGCTGTCAAGGCATCCCCAGGATGAGGCGCATGAATCTGCTGAATCAGTGACAATCTCTTGCACCCAGGTCAGCTTTGAGCAGACCTCGAAGCCCATGCTAAAACTGATTACCGGGGATTCTCCGAGGTCTCCTGAGTCCCTCTGCTCTCCTGTTACTACATGACCAGGTTTGGGTGCCCACACAGCAGCCTGGGGCTTTTGCTCAGGGCCACTCCACACCAGGGTTTACCGCAAATGGCCACATCCTGCTGGTGCACATGTAAAATGAATCACCAGCTCCTGTCATACAGCATTATATAAAAAGCAATGCTGGGATCTAAATTGACAATATTTGAAATTCACAGAAGCGGGAAGAGGTGCAGGAATCTGACTGTGGGGTGAGGATGGGGGAGAGCTGTGCCCTGGCCATGGTCCCATCCCTCAGTGGATACCCCTGCGGTGACTCTGGGGACAGCCAAAAATCCTCTGGTGTGAAAGGCTGGCTCAAAGAAAGAAATAAAACCAAACTACGGGGTGTCTCCTTACCAGTGTTTGGTGCCAAACATGACCTAAAAATGCAACGCAAGCCAGGCAAAGCGGCAAGGGAGTGATCCAGTGTCGCGATTTGCAATGGCAATAAAAGTTCCCTCCCAGGGACTGGAGGAGAGAAGCAAATCCTAAATATTAGCCCAAGGAAAGCTGATAGAGTCCTGGTGGCTCATGCAAACAGTAGCGTAAACCCTTCCTGTTCTCCTCGCAATCCAAAATGAAAGCTCGTCGTGCCTGCCAGAACGTACAAATCTTCTGGAGGAAGATAAGAGAAAGAAACATACATCTGCAACAAGTCTCCGCAATGTCAACTAAAAATCCATTATCAGTCCAGATAATCTGCTGGCAATGGCAACGCGCCCCCATAAATCAGACAAAGCAAAATATTGCTTTCATATCCATTCGAGATGTTCAGGGAAATAAGGATCTCATCTCTTCAGCTGACACAAAAATTATCTGCTACATCAGAAGAGGCGGATTTTGAATGTCAGCAAAAGCAACGAGAACATCTGTTATGTTCAGCTCGTCCACTGCCTTTGTCCTCGGTATCAGCCGGTGGGAGAAAACCTTACAGCAACTAAAAGCAGCTTTGGCTGCAGTCGGACAGGGGCACACAACGTGACATCTCAGCAGAGAAGTTCTCTGAACACCAATTCCACATCCCCAAGCGCCACACTGAAGGAGATAGGAGCACCCTGACAGCACCAGGAGACCACTGGTTCAAAACACCAGCAGGGACCAGCAATACACTACGCCACGGAAAAGCAGCAGTAGAAATCAAACACTCCACCTCTATCTCCAAAGTGGCAGGAAAAATGAGTGGCAAAATCCTGCAAACGACTCTGGGCAAGGCAGTCACATTGTCACACCACATACAGAGGAATGTAAAGCGACCACCAAAGCAGGTCATGGTACAGACTGACTTTGTTGAAGAAGGGAAGAAGGATGTTAATGTGAACAACATGCTGGGTGTCAATGACATGTAAGATTCCCATTTTTCCATCTGCCACCTCTCATAAATTCCTCCTGCAACATACGAACCGTCTTCTGGTTTATGTATTTTTTTAATGGAAAGCAAATAAAACCCCTCAAACTTCAAATTTATCAAAACCATCTTCCCAAAGCCACCCTTTCTGATGGTTGCATCAGCTGCACCTAATCATGCCAAAGAATTCAGCGCAGATAGCCAGCGAGCCTCAGCAACTAACCAGAGCAGCTGCAGTTCCCATCCGTGGGATGCAGGTATGTGGTTGATAACACGGGGAAATGTGATTTCCGACTGGAACAGCACTGAGAACAAATTGCAGGTAAGCAGTTGAAGTAAAGCCAACATTTTTTCAGAATCAAGTCCCACCACAGAATAAAATCAGTTCCTGGCTCCTAATGCATGACTTCATTCTCAGACTACACCGGATTTTTGCAAGTACAATACCCGAAATACGTAATTGTAAAGTTGCCATCAGAATCTTCAAATTGTTTGGGTTGGAAGAGACCTTCAAGATCATCAAGTCCACCCGTTCCCCCAGCCCTGCCAGGGCACCACTATCCCGTGTCCCTCAGCACCACATCTCCACAGCTTGGAAACCCCTCCAGGGATCAGGGGGCCTCCATCCCTGCCCTGGGCAGCCTGGGACACACCTGGGGAATCCTTTTTGAGAAGAAGTGATGTCAGAGCTTCAACCAGTTCTCAGTGTGAACCACACCACTACAGAGAAGTGGATTGTGCTGGGCTGATACGCTGTTAGAAAGAAAAAGCACTGACCTCAGATTCTGAAGACACCACTCCAAGACTTTTGGTTTTGACCTTCTGTGCTGTCAAGATACATCTCCTTTAGCAACGGAGCGTGCTCCCAGGACAGGACAGAATTACAACTCTTGTGAAGGTCTCTGATCCCTGGAGTCGGCAGCAGTTCAAATGTTAAGTTCACCAGGAAGTTCTGAATGTATTAAAAATGGATCCTGTAGAATAAATGGAATATACTGAGGTGCTACAGCAAAGGTACCGAAGTAAATAAACAAAACCAAAATCTCAGAGAAACATCCAATAATTTCTTAGGGCAAGTGACAGGGGAAGAGAGCAACAGAATAGCTTGAAAAAGTACACCGGTTTTCAGATAACGAGCAAAATTATGATGAACAAAGGAATCAGGTCTATAACGAAATGTAGAGGGTAGGAGATGGTGATCCACAGGGTCTCAGCTCTTCCAGAATCCAACACCACCAGAGTGCCTGTGTAAGAATCACCACAGAAACAAGAGCTGTTGAGTACAAACATTGACAGGTGGCTCATCTAGAAAAGAAATATCATGTCTGTCCTGGAATGAACTTATCTCTTGAATAGCAGAGTACAGAATAAATCCTGACGATCAAAGAGATCAATGCCACAAAACCAGCCAACCATGGGGAAAGCGTAACACAAACACCACTGCTGCTCCCCGTTCCCATACAGAGAGGACAGAGTCACTGACGGCAAGCCAAAACTGGGATGGAAACAAGTTCTTACCTTGGGAGTAGAGTGGGCTTTCTGAGCAGCTCTGAGTCCAGTAGGTCCATGAGGCAGAAAGACAGTAACCAGTCGAGCTTTAAAGATATCAAAACATGACCAAAGCAGAAACTTTCTCTCCTGCTCGGTTCAAAGGGCAGAAAACAAAACTGTCAAAAAGTTAGTGAGATAAACCACAGTCACATCCATAAAAACTCTTGCCTTTTCACACCAGGTTGCCTTCATGGTTGCTGACATTTCATTTGAAGTGGTTTTAATGCAAAACTACTGTACTTCAGTGGAAAAGGAAAGAGAAGGAATGTTTGGATTTAATACTCTTCACTATCGATCACGGAATCATAGAACGGTTTGGGTTGGAAGGGACCTCAAAGATCATCTAGTCCAATCCCCCTGCAATTGGCAGAGACACCTCCCACTTAGACCAGGTTGCCCAAAGCCCCTGGCCTTGAACACACCCAGGGATGGAGAATCCACAGCTTCCCTGGGCAACCTGTTCCAGTGTCTCATCAACTTCAGAGTGAAGAACTTCCCAATTTCTAATCTAAATCTCCCCTCTTCCAGCTTGAAGCCATCACCCCTTGTCCTGTCACTACAAGCCCTTGCGAAAAGTCCCTCCCTAGTTTTCTTGTAGACCCCCTTCAGAAACTGGAAGGCTGCAACAAGGTCTCCACATCAGAGTAATAGTTCATCTTCTAATGAAGAATGAGTACTTGTCCCAAAAAAATGTTTCATGGCACAGACTTCCTATGACACTGTATCATGATGAAGGTTTGGGGTAACAATGCACGAATCAGAGTGTAAATGCAATATTTATACAGAGTAGAAGAAAAACTGAAGAGCAGAGGGAAAAGGAAAACTATTCTCTTTGTGGGGGAAAAAAGAAAGAAAAAACAAAAAGAGAAAAAGCTTTCAAAGAAGATTTTAGCAGACCACACATTTTAAATCATCTAAATGCAGTGATGTCTGAAAACTAAACACCACTGCAAATGGCAAGGTAGTGAATTCATCCCCAGTCCAGAAAAAAGCTTAAACCTTAACCTCAGCAGGACTGTTCACATCCCTTTGGGATCAAGTTCTTGGAAGGAAATTAAGTCTCAATCTTCATGTATTAGAGCAGGAGTCAAGCAACGTACTTTTCAGACTCTACCTCAACAAGAGGTTTCTTTGGCGAGTCGCTTACGCAATCTGTGCATCAATTAAAACCTTATAAATTGATGCATCACTTCTGTGCTCGAAGCCTTAGAAGCACCGAGCTGGTCTCTCAGTAGGCTTTTAAGGCACTTGATATATGGAGATGTAATTTTGGTTGAAACTTCAATACAAATAATGGCTGCTCCTAGGCATCCTCCTTCTCTGGAGACATTCCAAACCCACCTGGACGTGTTCCTGTGTGACTTCATCTAGGTGATCCTGCTCTGGTGGGGGGGCGTTGGTCTAGATGATCTTTCAAGGTCCCTTCCAACCCCTAACATTCTGGGATTCACAGCTCAGGGTCAGTAGACCATCAGACCACTGCTGCTCTCACGACAAGTACGTACGCACCTTTGTTCACTGAAATTAATCCAGATTTATACCTCCTCTCATCAAACCCAAAGCTTTGGCCAGGTGGTTGGTCCAGCCAGCGTATTTTCTGTGCCTTGCACGGCCGAAGTCCTTAAACCTGATGATGGAGTAACAGTTCTGACAGTAAAGAACTTGCCTCGTCTGCTGGATATCTCAGGTTCTAGGAAAACAAGTGGATCCATCCTGGCTGGAGGCCAGCTGAGAAGTAGAAAGATTTATGAAAACTCTCAAGAAAACATTTCAAGCAGCTGTAGTCGAAAGGAAATCCATGCAACATCTGAATTGTGGAATTATTACCCCGCGTACAGTATTACCAGGGTCCCTCCAGCAACTACGTTATTTAATAGACCATTTAATAGACTGTTACGAATCCAGTTGTCTTCATTACAGCAAAGAGGCAAAGGCACCGATAATGGAGCTATTTTGTGAGTGGGACAACTGCTTGGAACAAAAGGTGAAACAACTCGGATAAACAGAGAAGTCTTGCAACTGGCAGAAGGAAGAACGGGCTGAAATAGGAAATATGGGCTGAAACCCCGAAAATTTCAGGTACGAACCAACTTAATTCTTATGCTACTTTGGCAAACGAAAATAAATAAATCAATAAATACAAATGGGCGGTGGGGGGAGGCATGTGGTGCTAATTACCTGATATATATCACATTTTAAAGTGCTTGCACAGATGTTAAACATTTTTTAAGATGAGTCAAGAGTGTTTCTTCAGGACAACCCCGACATCTGCAAACTATCAAGACGGAGACAAGGTCCAGGGTTTCACATCGCTCTTACAGAACACGGTGATTTAATATTTGTAGGGTCGTGATTCAATTCCAAATCAGACCGAGTGTGGATGAGCCACATGGTGTCTGATCCAAGGGGGTACCAACCACATGAAGAGGAACATGCAGGAGCGCTCAGCACGTTGCGGCATCAGTTCCTAAATCAGCCCTTCCCGTGACTCTGCTGAAGCATCGCTGGGTTCAGTGGCTGGAGAGATTCCCATGAAAACCCACGAGAGCAGAGCTGGACCAAAATGCCTCAGCGAGGCAGCAGCTGGGGAGGCTGGAAATGGTTCTGCCTGATGCAAAACATTCAACGTGAAACAAACCAGTGTCTTTTCAAAACCTAAACTTGTGGCACTTTCCACAGCGAGAATTTTCGAGAGTGGCTAGTTGAGAAAACAGATCCTAAAATACAAATTTCCAAGGAAGAACTTCCCTCCTTCACGGTTTCCCACGGAGTTCGACTTCTTAAATAATGACTTTGCAAATGACCCCAAGTTAGGAGCAGCTTTCCCAGAGCCCAGGTCTCGGAGCGGCAGGACATCCGCTGCCCCCTCCATGGGATAATACAGCAAACCAGATTTCTCCGCTGTTTTGGGGCAATAGGACTCTCCTCCACGATGTTGACCAAGGTTGCAAAGCAGTGGGGAGGAGTCCCGCGGCTCTTCATCAGCCGTTCATGGTGGTCTCCATGTTGACGTGATGGTGCATCCCTTCCTCGAAACTCACAGAATCACAGGATTTCCTACATTGGAAAAGACCTTTAAGCTCATCTAGTCCAGTCATTAACCAACCACTGAGAAGACCTCGACTAAACCATGTCCCTCAGCACTATATCCACACGACCCTTAAATACCTCAAGGGGTGGGGACTCCACGACTTCACTGCACAGACTGCTCCAATGCCTGATACCCAGATCCAAGCTGCTCCAAGGGAAGTTTAGATTAGATATTAGGAAGAATTTCTTTACCGAACACGTTATCTGCGACGGTGCTTCTTGAAGTGACTTTTAACTAAGAAGTAACCAAATGTTAGACTCATTTCCCACATATTTATTTTCTTTTTCAGTTGTAGTACTTCATAAAGCAAATTCAAGCCTGCCTTAGTATTTTCTATGTTTTAATGAAATAAAATTCGGGGAACTTATAAACCTTACTTGCTCCTACAACAAATAGTGTAACTTCTTTTTCCAGACCTAAAATACGCACAGTCTTTAAGTCTGAACTCTCAAGCAAGTCTAGGGGTGGCTGCTGGGTCCAACTAGGATCTCTCCCTCGGAGTTTGATATCGAGGTTCATGATGGGTGCAGATCTATGTGAAGCTCCCACACTTCAGGAAAAATCAGGACTCTTTCGTTGGTCGTATTAAAACCAGCGTTTCAAACGAGTTCTAAACATTTACGTATTGCTAGAGTGAAATTACCTGCTTGATCTTGCTTTCCTGCTCTCTGCCGTGTAAATTCAAGCTTCTCTAAGACTCTCCCCTTCACGGAGACTACTGGTGGTAGAAATGAGCCATTTACAGCCTCGTATCTGAAATAAACAATTTGGATGTTTTGATTCTCCACACTCTTCAGCTTGAAAGGGAAGTAAAACAAGTCTGTGGACTCTGCCCACGTGCAAACGATTTGAAAGACAATTAATCTCTCAGTTCTAAGCCTAAAATACACACTAGAGTAGAGCCAGCCCTTGTGCCTGGGCTCGGGACATGGCACAGCCAGCAGCTCTCGCTTCTGGAGGTAACTTGGAGAAGAAGCAAGCCCACTTTTCCAGTAGCTTGCAACAAACAGGAACCCGCTATTATTCGCATTAAATACGCTAACGTAATCGGAACAGAAAATCGGCTCGCTAGGAAAAATACATTCAGCTCTGAAAATTTCACCAGAGCCATCATTAAGGCAGATCAGGACGCCTAATGCAAAGCGTGTGCTCCAGTGGTCTTAAATACAAGGAAAAGTATGTCTTGGTAAATTAGTTCTCTGGAGGCCAAAGTTGAGGATGGTCTAAGAGCATATCTTCATTTTCAGCAAACATCAATTCTTTTTCATGGTAATATCATTAAACAATCCTGTCAGTTCAAAATTTCCCTGGGAGTGTTCCAGGACAAAAGTACTTTTTCCTCCGGGATTTTTACCATGCCGAGTAATCAATATTTCAGTGATGCTTCACCCAGTTAAGTGCGAGTCTTGCCTCAGCAGGAAGATGAGAACGTGTTGATCCATGGTCTTTCCAGGGTGGGTTCTTGGGTAGATCGCTGTGATGGGGGCACAGGGTATAGCTTTGAATTTGTCACTAGGAGTTAAAGTAGGGTGTCAAAACTGGATGTATAATGCACAGGGGTATTTCTTCAGATTACAGAAAATTTCAGCTGTCGGCCTCCCTGGAAGGACTGGGCTTGCTGGTCAGTTCCTGCTGGAGACTGGTGGGTCCAGCATGACCGGATCCACTCGAAAGATAAGAAACCAAGTGCTCCAAGTCAAATCTCACCATCAAATCAGGAAGGTGTATTCCCATCCGGATGTTAAATAAAGAAGCAGATCTCTGTTTCAAATGAAAACATCGTCCAGATTTCACTGCAAAAAACCAGATGAGCTAAATTTTTTACTTTTCCTAACTTTAGAAACATCAAAACAGACAAAGTACGTGGAGACGTGGTGCTGAGGGACATGGTTTAGTGGTGGACTTGGCAGCGCTGGGTTAAGTGTTGACCTTGATGATCTTAAAGGACTTTTCCAACCTGAACAATTCCACGATTTAAAAAAAATGTCTAAATTATCAAAACCAACAAAAAAGTAACCTACTCCAGGGCAGACGGCAAAGCTCTTTCATTTCCTAAGAAAAGCACATCTTTCACCAAAACTGGCAGCTCGGCAAGGGCTAAATTTGCACCAGCATTTGTACCGGTGTCCGGAGCGCAGGTGCTGCCTCATGGAGAGGACAAAACAGAAGGTTTTCTTACTTTGCGGCTCGTCTTCAACCTTCAGCAGTCGAAAATGAATTCAAGATTGTTTCAAAAAGAAAAACAATTCCAAGAGATGAGCTTTGGAAAAAAGAAAAGAAAGAAAAGAAATTAAAAGGCGCCGCCACCTCCACGCAACTAAACGAACTCGCTTACCTTGTGGCGCCCAATAAACGTTCAAAGTTGGGCTTTTATTTGTCCCGGTTGGAATCCACGAAGCGCTGCCACGTTCCTTCAACATCTGGGACTCGTCGTCTCTCTCCTAATGAGTCCGTGGGCTGCAGAAGAGGCATGCTGAGGCGCAGATGTGCGGCGTCACGCAGCCTTGACGGAACAAATAGAAAGGTACGTGTTAATGAGTTGGGGGGTAAGCGCCGGCACTTGAGAAGGTGGAGGATTTACATGGGGAGCGCGAAGGTAGCCGGTGAAGAAGCGCCATCAACAGCAAATGGGCCCGACTGCCTCGCTTAGGCACGGTTATTAGGCTGGGTCTTGCTGCAGGCTAATGGGCTTCAATAAAGAGAGGAGCAGCTCAAGTTCTCCGCGTCTTCTCCGCTCCTCGCGCTGCACGGAGGGTAAGGCTGGGGGAGAGGTGGATGGTTATAAGACGTTTCTCGTCACAGCATGAAAGGATCCATCAGTCAAATCCTCTTTCTGCTTAAAGAAAAGGCGCTTTTTTTTTTTTCCTAAAGTGATTTGCTAATAGAAATTGGACTTTGTCGAAGACGCGCGTCTTTAAACCGTGCCGCCGGAGAAAAGCTATTTCAACAAGTACCTTTTTCATAATAAATACGAGGAGATTCGCAACCAGCAAGGAAATTGTATTTAGGAATGAATTTGTGGGAGGATTTTATTACTAATTCATTACATTCCTAATCTGAAAAATCCTGCAGCAGCACAACTACTTGAGAATTATCATTAATAATTACATCGATACCGAATTCTTTTATGCAAATAAGTACAGGAGACTTCGAGATAGGACCCTTTGCAAACCTCCTGAGTGTTTGCAGGAAGTTTAATTCATTTCGTATCTCCTTTAGCTTGCAAATGAGGTGTGAAACAATTGCCTGTTTCCAGAAGGTGTCGGCAGCATTCAAGTGCCGCGCACGGGACGTAGCCGGCTCTGCTGGGTTAATGGATTGGCTCATAGTCATCCCATACACCCAATGTCACGCCGCCAGCGAGTGAGGGCATCCAGATGCTATTAATTATTACAATTGATTGAGGGCTGTCGGTGCGCCGGGTGCTCTATGGATGGCCTGTGTCGCTTGGCAGCACCTCTCGGGTCTGTAGCTCCTGATCGAGTGAAGGTCACGTGCAGGATCAGCCCAAGGATGCAGGGCTGGGCTGCAACCAAGCACGGCGACACCGAGACCCACCTGATAAAACAGGGAAAACCTCCAGCCCATCATTAGGAACTCTTCTGTCTTCCCCAAGGAGGGAAGAGCTCCTGAGCACGTAAACATCGGGATGGCTGATTAATGAGACGCTCTAACCTCCCAGATTTTTCTTTTCCTTGAAAAGGAAGACATGCTGTTGCCAAATATTTCTGTGAAGGGAACAAAACCATTTTGCTGAAGAGATTGCATTTGAATATGTTGTGTCTGAGCCTCATCCTGGAGCATCTCAGCTTTCGTATGAGTCTCTGCTAATGAGTTTATCTCCCTGGGTAGTATGTGTCTGGTAAATTTTTCAAGAACCGATCATTAGCAATGTTTTGTATATTTTATTTTCTTGTTTTCACTGTATATAGAGTTGTCATTTTTAATTCATTGCCCACCGGAATTTTATACAGGCAAAACTTACATTCTCTTAAAAATAATATGAGCGTGTTGGCACGGATTTTAATAGGCGCGCGTCGCGCTGCAGGTGAAGCTCGTCGATTCGGATCCAAGGCTACGAGGAACAAGGCGACACGGAGCAGACTGAGAAAGCACAACGGTTCTAGAGATAAGAAACTTGCTCTTCCCATGGCAGGAGGAAGAATGAACTGATAGTTCAGGGGAAAAAAAAAGTCCCAATCCTTCCACGTACATAACACGGGCCTTGCTGTTTCTGAAAGCGCTTCGCTACTTCTGGCCTCTGGCTCGAGATTAGAGAATTTGAGCCCAGCAAATTGGGGATTTTGCTGGCACAAAAACCTGAAAACGCGAGTTTACTCCTGACTTACAGGGAAGGGGGTAACATAATCTTCTTACTTGACAGCATTTAGAAGCGCACAGCGGAATCAAGAGGTTTAGCCTAATTTAGCTGGGCTTCTATTAGATTGCTAAAACAAGACGAGGTAAGATCAGTGTGTCCGCGCACGGAGCTTCTCCTTGTAATGGGTTGAGAAATGATTCCGGCAAAGAACTGCAGGTGTAACACCGAGTTACAACGGAATTCAGCGCTCATTTTTAACCTTCCATTTCAGTTTACGACATCGCTCTGACATCACACCACTGATATTTTTCCGTATTTCGTTTTACAGAATTCGACCTGTGTTCTACTGCAGTGTCTCCCAAGTTGCAGCTGACTCTCTGAAGGGAGCTCACGCTGGGGTGCTGACGGAGATCTGACCTCCAGTAGTGCCACGGTCAACCTTCCACCTCCTCTATAAGATGAACCCTACATTTTCTATCCATGATCGAGGAGAGAGGACTTCTCCTACTGCAGACCTGCCTCTTTAAGGCAGGATTAAAACAAGACACTCTTCTTCAAAGCCTGTTGCCGTCTGTAACGGGAAGCTTCACCCTCTCCTCTGCTTGCTTTACCCATTTTACCCACAGAGGAATGCTGAGATCCATGGAAGCATGAAGCACTCCAACCCCAACTCCATTCCATGGCGTGAAAGACCAGAGAGAAGTCCCGCCGATGAATCCCATACCTGCAAAGCTCAGAAGCTGGTGGGACTCGATCATTTCGTCCTCCTGCTGAACTAAACTTCATAACCAAAAAACTCGGGGTCTCCTCTCAGGGCAAAGAGCTCCGTTCGTGGAGAGCGAAGGTTCCTACTGGGCCTGTAAAACTCAGAAACATACAGATATGAGTCACTCAGTGGCTACCGCTGAATTAGAAAATCCGTTTCGAAACCATTTTCTCTTTCTCCACGCAGCAAGGGAGAGCACAGCCTGGCCTAGGGCACTGCTGCACAAAGCATTCCCATACTGCAAAGCCCATCTAACTCTTCCCGCATCCCACCCAAACGCCTTCTCGGCATCAAGAACCTGGGGTTTGCGTCTCTCAGCGCCACAAGCTAAAAGAAAAGCAACTGCGGCCTCATGCAGAGCGTTTCTTGGCTTTCTACTTGAAATCACGGACGCGTTTGCTGCGACGCTCTTTGATCACGAGCATTGAAAATATTGCAGCAAAGCACAGCGACAGCTCCGGTGTCTCTCGCTATGGACATTTTGCAGAACACCGTGCATATTAAATGACAGCATATTTATCTGCTTTTGCTTGTCCTTTGAAAAGACGTTTTATTGTGACTAAAGATGATGGATAGGCAGAAGGAGTTATCGGGTAAACTAAGCCCAGATATCAGAGGACAAGGAAATATTTGACATCTTCGTGGTAATTTTTAATCAGAAGACCTGCGCAAAGAATAGAAACAAATACATAATAAAATGATTCCACAGGAGAAAAATGTATGACTTCAGCCTTACCCATAACATAATAAATGGGTTTTGTCAGCTCGTCGTCTTACAAGGCTCGTTGATAGTAAATTAAATTTGGTCAGTTTATAAAGGTATTGCTTTCATGTTTCTCTCCTAAGATCTCGCATCCCTCCGAGGTTTGGAATCACCTTGCTTCTCCTAGCTTGTCTTCTGTCTTCTATTCTTCATTACACAACAGATGACCTATCAGATATTCTTCTTCTACTCCAACAGATTTCCCGTTGCCAACCTTCAATGAGAATAAAGCCTGCAGCCCTTTTTATCTTCATTCCGCTGCCGTTTCCATCGGGTGGGTTGTTTTTTTTTCCTTTTCTTCTCTGTTTTTTTTCTCCTAAAGATCGTTTGCCAGCGTTGCTTTCTCGGTTTTACCCAGTGGAACAAGCGGTGTCTTCTGAACTGACAACTCTGACTTTTTGCTGCTTGTGATTTTTCTGAAGCATGACAACTCCTTGCATGAAGACATGGTAAACCTTTTCAGATAAGGAACTCAAAAAAACCCCCAAAAACCCAACGGCCTTTCAAAGAACAGGATTAGTAACTGCAGAACAAAACAGGTCTCCTATGTATTAATTTAATTCACTCCTACCTTTTCCATGGCAAGAACAATTAGAATCAGGACTTTTTAAACACATTATATTAATTTTTTTATTTTAAAAAAAAAAAGAAAAAAAGGAAGAAGTGTATTGGTACACAAAACAAAACTTTTTTCTTTTCCTAACAACACTTAAAAAAAATTCTTGCTGAACTTTGATGTATTTTATTCCGTATGAGAAATATACCCAGAAATAAATAAGAAACAGGTCACTGCAACTCGGTTGCAAATAAACGCAGGTCTGGGGAAAGATTGGTAATAAAATCTAGCGTCTGTACCTCATTTTCCACTTTGCCAACTAATTATTGGTTACACGTAGGAGGCTATCGATGGATGTAACGTTTGTTACTGGCTGTTGGGGATTTTTGGTAACTGAGGGTCAAAGGACCAACAAGACCCAGCAGCTCGTTTGAGCTCCCCGTCGGACGCAGGAATGGGCGAAGCTGCAGAAGTGGAATGTGCCCACCTCATGCGCTGGCTTTTCTCCTGCAGAATATTCCTACTCCTGATCACCCCGTAGGGCTTCCACATGGGCTGAAAGAGAGGGGCAACCAATGTCTCTGTGTGCAGCGTGGCAGAATACACTCGGGTTGCAGAGAATCAGAGAATTATTTGGGTTGGAAGAGACCTTTAAGACAGAGTCCAACCGTTCCCCCAGCACTGCCAAACCCACCACTAAACCATGTCCCTCAGCACCACATCTACATGTCTTTTAATCCTCTCCAGGGATGGCGATTTAACGNCAAAAAAACCCCCAAAAACCCAACGGCCTTTCAAAGAACAGGATTAGTAACTGCAGAACAAAACAGGTCTCCTATGTATTAATTTAATTCACTCCTACCTTTTCCATGGCAAGAACAATTAGAATCAGGACTTTTTAAACANAAGTTTTTCCTAATGTCCAACCTGGCACAACGTGAGGTCATTTTCTCTTGTTCCTATTAATTGGTTCCTTGAGAGAAGAGACTGAGTCCACCTGGCTCCAACCTCCTTTCCGGGAGCTGTCAAGAGTGAAAAGGTCTCCCCTGAGCCTCCTTTTCTCCATGTATATATATATATATATAAAGACTTCTATTCTTTGATATTCTTTCAGTTCTTCCCCTCTCTTCCTCCTCCTCCTCAGCTTTTAAGTAGCAGCAAAACTAACTCTCTGCTCCATCAGGGCTTCCCGTTACAGTAGCAGGGTATAGCGTCTGTTCTTCAAAACACCATGCCAATCTAAGAATTAGAAGAATCACTGAAGATTAGAAGAATCTAAGAATCACTGGCTTCAGAACGAAAGAAAAGGGTTCATGAATACACACCGAGGATCTGCTTCTTTAAAGATCTTGTTGGGACTCATCTGTGAGCTTGGAGAGGTTTAAAGGACATGTAGACGTGGTGCTGAGGGACACGGTTTAGTGGTGACCTCATGGCTAGGGTGGGAGTAGGGATGCAAAAGCAGCGTGCTTGAGCTTATGCCATGGAGCTGCCTAAGGCAAGAGCCGTGTGTTGGGGTGAGACAAGACAGGCTTGGAGGAATAAGTGAAATAAAAAAAGCAGTTCTCAAGTCCACAAGTCAGCGTGGATGGGCTGATCAAGTACCTGCTGTATGGACGCTGAGCTGTGCTGGAGCTCGGATTGGGGCGATGGGGTTGAAGGTCAGGCTAGAAGAGCTTCAGATGATGCTGATGGAGTGAGGGATGCTGCCAGCAGAAAGACTTCCTCCAGTCTGCAGTTGGAGAACTGTAACAGAACGATTAATGGTGATGACAGAGGCAGTGGCTGTTTTGCACGGTCCTTAATATGGTTAATAGAAGTTCAAGGGGAAAAGCCGGACTCCTTTTTAGAGCGCAAGGCATTACCCAGGTCTTTATCTTTGCTCTTCAGAGGGAGCTTTCATCAATACTCCACGTAGGTGAAACGCTATTAAGACATGCAGGAGTGAGGACAGCAACTGTTATAAATGTGGCTGAGGAGAGCAAGTCGATAGATCCTTACCTACAGAAACAAAACTATTTTATCCTCTCGTCCATAATGGATCGGGAGAGCAGCTATCAGGTTCTATTATCTTATTGTAAATGTGAACAGAGGCTAATAGCCTTCTCCAGCGCTAAATTAAAAGGTGGATTGAATCAATATAGGCAAGAAAATGAATCAAGTGTCCATTTCCTTGAGCTGATAGCAAAAAATAATGTGATAATGCACAAGAAGCTCTACTCTAACATTGCTGGCATGACTGTAGAGTTTTCACTCAGCGCCAGCGAGAGAATGAGGCTCTTCTGACTTGGGAAGTCAAAGATGAGACTGGATGTAAAACGCGTTGCAAAAAAGAAACAAGCACTGTGAATTCAGCTACTTACCAATGGCTTCTGCTCAGCACAGATCTGTCAAGTCCTTTCTTTTTTTTTAATCTGCTGCTAGATTGGAAGCAGCGCAAAATGGGTCCTTTAAAATCACTTATTATCATATCTGCTATTGTTTGCTCCCGCTGGTAGCGTCTCCACCCTAAGGGTCGGTCCTGTAACAGTTCCAAATTGGCTTGAGGAGCGATTTTGCAGAACTAAAAGGCAGCAAAATCAGAAATACCTCACTCTGCTGACTTTCCTAAGGCCAGGTTAAGACATTTTAGAGGTGAAAGAACGTGCAATACCTCAATCACACCTTACCTCCTCGCGGAGCATCTTCTTCATGTCATCAGCACCGCTCACCACCTGAAATTTGAGAGAGAATTAAACTATAATGGCAAAATGGTGCTGTTGCGGCTGCCATTCTGTTTTCAGCGGCGCTGATCAATCTCACGAGCTTTTTAACAATGCAACAGGTTCCCCACTGAGCTAATGCGCAAGGGAAAAAGTTAAGTGAGATGGTCATTGACATTATTAATGGATTGATCGGAGTAAAGAGCCTGAATTCTGTTTCCAGCTCTGTCATAGATCTGCGATGGGACCTTGAGCTTCTCACTCCCTTTATCCCGTTTCCCTACCTGTATAATTTGGACAATATTAACTCCTCACCTTTGTGCTGTGATGGGCGATGGAGATTTTCTTTTGACAGTACCTTAAAGGGAAGGTAGAAGGTGCCCAGGGCAGGGATGGAGTCCCCCTGATCCCTGGAGGGGTTTCCAAGCCGTGGAGATGTGGTGCTGAGGGACACGGGGCAGTGGGGCCCTGGCAGTGCTGGGGGAACGGTTGGACTTGATGAACCTAAAGGTCTCTTCCAAGCAACACGATTCTATGATTTTATTATTAAAGCACCTTTCCTGAAGCCTCTTTTGTATGATATAATAGAGACGTAACCTTTTCCCACACTGCAAGATCGTTTTCCTTAAAAACCAAACAAAACTAAATCTGTCCGAGTCTGGCTCAGAAGCTGCCGAGCATTTCAAACAGCCTCACCGTATCCTTACATTATTGTATCTGTCAGCGTCGTGCAGTAACTGAGGTTGGAAGGGATCGCAGGAGGTTGTCTACTTCACCCGCAGTAGCAGTTTGAAGCTTTTGCTCCCAGATTATAAACCTGCACAAAACATTTGCCTGTTAGTTAATCTGAAATACAGCCCCAAATAGCTCAAGGCAGGACAATCCCACCATCCAGCACAGAGAAGATCTCCTTTCTCCAGCAAATGGAGGCCAGTTCTCTGTCAATTTTCACCTGTTTCAATCCTATTTCAGCAGCCTCTACTCATCCTTTGACTAACCCCCACGACTCCTCAGTTTCTGGAAACTTCTTCTATCTTTTCAGTTATCACTTTCCTCTTTGCCCTCTTCGTCTTCTTCTGAAGATCACATAATGGACCTCCTACTTTTCCCAAGCTGAGCAGCTTATCCGCATCGATGGTTTAATGTCCATTTTCATACAAACGACTCTCAGATCTACCTCTCCAGTCACAATTTGTCTCCTTTCACTCAGTCTTGCCCTTTCCTCTCTCTTTGACGCCTGTTCCTGAACGTCTTCGTGCAAATACTGTTTTAAAGTGACCAAAATTGGGCCCCTGGTCTTTCATCGTAGGCCACCCTCCTTCCCAAATTCACTGTCAGCCCTCTCAATACTCTCATCTTCCCTGTCATTTGGAGCTGTAAATGAAGCGGTCATCGGCGATGACATCCTACCTTTAATATTTTAGCCAATTAGTGGTGACTAGCCTGGCAGAGACACGAAGATAACGAGTGTCTGTGCTGTTACTTGTAAATGTGCCCGTGAGCTTTGATTTTTATCAGTAAAAAGTGTTATCTTAACAGAGCCGCGCAGCCCGATACCTGGATGAGCTACGTCTAAAACCTGGAAATAAAGCTCAGGAACTTTAACAGATTTGCTGCCAACTTTCCGGGGGAAAAAATAAAGTCAAGTATTAGCAAGAAAGACTTGAAAAAGTCCCTAATTAGGAGAGGATGCTAATGAATGGTTTATAAAGTGAAACGTAAA